>JAOTQR010009227.1:0-18265 GCA_025774065.1 Solanum ossicruentum
AGATTAGTTGGAAGAAGTGAATCCAAGGTATGTAAAGCTTACCACCTTTGGCATGAATTTGTATATAAAGTCCTCTATTCCTTTGGCATGTTCTAACTCTAGAAACTTTCTTTCGTCGTTCTCTGAAGAACAACTTGCTGACATCTTCACCAAACCTCTTAGAAGAAGTCGTATTTCGTATATTTGCAACAAGTTAAGTCTATTTGACATGTATGCCCCAACTTGAGGGGGAATGTTATTTGTATAGAAGTGGGAAAGGAAATATACCCCACATTGGTAAAGTTAAACATCATACTCTTTCTTTTAGCCTATATAAAGAGCTTCACTTGTACAATGTAAAACACACTTAGAAATATATCTTTTATATTTCCTTTATATGTTTCAACAAACAACAACAACATAATTGGGGGATAAGACAAATTGTCTTCTGATGAGATGATACAAACAGTTAATGTTATTTGATGTGAAGCCTGTGAACAATTGAAACAAAATAATATAGAACAAATATCGTCATGCTGTCTATGGGTAATATGAATATGCAATTCTTTTGAAAATTAGCTCATAGAATGTTCGAACTTCAGATTTTAGTCTACAACAACTCCATTCGAACTCCAGGACTTCCAGCAGAATTTTCTTGGCAGCACAACTTTGAGTGGAAGATGAGCTAGAAGAGGACGAACTTTTAAAGCAATGCTCCTTGGAAGTCTCAAAAATGCCGAAACTCAAACTTAATATTCTCCATTTTTCTCTTGACACAAAAGCACAGGCAACGGTATAATCTCTAATTTCACCCTGAATATTGATACAGTTACCATCAAGCTACGTACACACAATACCTTACTAGTATATAAAATCTATATAGCTGTTAGCTGTTTGTGACTGACCATTTGTTTCAATTACATTATTCCAAGATTTTTGCTTACTACCAACCCAAAAAGCAGCTCCCTCCAAAACTGTAATTACATGAGATGAACAAATGTCCTCAAACATACAACATGATGAGCTTTAAGAGGGTTACATGCTCAGGAGGTGAAATTATCAGCTTTTTTTCCAGTAATCTGGTGGCACATTGCCAATTGATATTTAAAACTTAGAGTAATTATATCGGAAACTACATTTATTGCCTCAAATCTGGAACAATTGCAAGGCTATCTGAGTTTATAAATCAGAGAAACAATCTCTCCGATAATTTTAGATGTTTGAATCAAAACAAAAATACAAAGGGCTTACTGTTAAGTTCATCAACCCATCGTTTGATATTCTCAAAACTACTACTAGTCTGAAATGTTAAATGTGTAGACAGAGAGGTGTGTTGTAGGATAAAAAAAAACTGCGCAATTAACCCATATCTTTATTGATTTTATTTTATTTAATAGTAAATTATTATAATTAAATCAGTTTATTTATTCCTTGCTTGTTTGATATTTCCGCTATTAGTCATACAATTTGAGAGTTAAAATAGGAAAATTAAAATAACATACATGTTGGAATACTTTTTGTTCGGAATATATATGCTTGCAATACATTTTGTTTTGAATTTTTTTTTTCATAAATAACTTATAAATAAATTTTGATGAAAACATATATAAGATATTTAAAATTATTCATAAAAGAAAATACATTATGTACATATTATCATACAAAAAAATGTATACAATTTTTAGTTTGGTTATTTCTTGGAGTTTTCGGACAAATTTAAATACAAACTAATTTTTATCATATAAAAAACTATAAAATCAAACCAAACCCACAAAAATTAATATATTTATGTAGGTTGTCAATGACATTTTTGTTATGATTGTCTTCATTTTCATTATTTCTTTCTCTATACTACTTTGAACTATTTTTTTCTTGAGTTGAGGGTCTATTGAAAATCTTTCTATTTCTAAGATAGTTGATAAGGTTTGTGTCACAATCCGATCCTAAACCCTCTTCATAACACGGTGCTCAAAATCTCGAAGGATCCCAAGCTAACCACTTGACATACATAAGCATACTGAAATAAGAAATTCATAATGCGGAAATAGAACAATCATTAATTTCTTTATTGCGGAAATAAAAGAATCATAGTCTGAACAAACGAATAACATAGAATAGGAAATCGGTCTGAAGTGACAGCATAGATTCAATATCTAATACATATCTGAAAGCCTCTAGCATAAAGATGTAACTAGAATGGGAACTAGCTCACAAGATAGTGTAAAACTAAAATGAAAGAAAAGTCTAAATAAAGTATAAAGAATGTCCTAGAATCATGTGGACACACTAACCCTGAATCTGAGTAAAGTTGCAACTAGCCACGTGCAGGATGAGAACGAGCATCTGTATCTATATTATAAGATAATATAGGCAAAAGTATGTTGTCAGTATGTTAGAATATACCGAGTATGTAAGCAATGCAATGCATGAAAGTCATGATGTCCAATTGATCAAGTTAGGAAACACGCGTCACGATCTTAACCTAGGGCCTAGCCATAATACGGCGAATGTGACACCCAAAGACGCCCTATCCGATCATCTTATTCAATCATAAGCATACAAAAATTAAAATAAAAAATTCATAAGAGAGTGGAAAGGGGAACATAGTGATATCAAATTCATAGTTTACCTTAGGAGAATTATAACATCTTTAGTCCAAAATATGCCTCTACATCATAGATCTTGGCGGGATCTAGAACATGCTACTAGCTCACCCTTAAGATAGAATAACAAATGAAAACATAAAGACTCAATGTGAAAGCATAACATGAACAGGACTTGTCCTCGAAGCATGGGAATTCACAACCAATCTTCAAAGCACAATTCGACTCTAGCCATGAAATTGAGGAATAATCTTATCGTCGTTCGTCCCTACATCGTGAGAGTATGCAGGCAAAGAAATATGCATTAATACGTAGAATATACTACATATATAGGTATGTCATGCATAAAGGAACATCATAACATAATAGAAATATACATAATCATAGCAAAAAAATAAGGGCAAGATATGAATCATCAATGCATATTTATAACCATGAATGGAAGCATCATAATACATTTCATCACCTACCATATAGAATGGGAATAAGATTATGCCGACAATAAGATCATGCAGACTATTACATGAAATTCTGATGTTCCCTCTACACCGAGCGAAAGAGGTGTCACGTCCCGGGAGGGTACCCTAGACGTGGCCGGCACCTAGAGACTATTGCTAGTCCCCAAGCGAACCACTTGGCCTTGTCACATTCATTCAATCAAATAACTCAAGACAATCAGTGAAAGACTAAGAACAGTAATTGGCATATCTCATCTAGTCTCAAAATAATATAATAAGCAAATGGGTTAGTTAGAAAGAAACTAGCTCAACTAGTCTCAACATCAACATTCGACTCTAGTCTACGAAGCCTCTATCACTATCAACTAGTACCAACGATAGATCCAAGGCTACCTCAAATCAAAATAAAGCTAATCAACATCTAACTCTAATAAGCGAGATGAAACAAATATAATGAATCCTCCAAAGCAAGGGAGGCTCACCAAATCAGCTGAACTGCTCAGATCCTCAACGACGCACCAGTTGGCAGTCTCTAACACATATTGCATCATCAAATGATGCAGCACTGAGTGGCATCAATATGTGGAATATATGATATGTAAAATAGTTGAATGAAACAGAAACAGGTAGAATAATATGGAACATTAACTCACAATAATAACCGATCGGAATGTCAAATGGTCTATCTAAAGTAAAAATAAAGAGTAAACAAGTAACCCATCAACCAATCAAACCTCATCAATCAAATCAGACTCATCTCAAAGGACTGAACTCAACTCATCTCATATCGACACATAGTACTCAATATGAAAACTTTTTGGGAGTTTCTCTTATCCGACAACAATCATTTATGAGCTAGTGATTGTACAACATCTCACCAGTGTTACCATAGTCGTTTTATACTTGCCAGGTAGAGAACGAATCAAATCCACTAGATATCCAGCAAATCAACAAGTTGTATATTATTTTAACTCTATCAAGAGGGAACCTCCATGTGAGGTAATAGTTCTAATCCTCACCTATGCTTGGCAATGTAGTTAATGAGTTCGAGTTGGCTTTATTCTTATCCATTTCGATGCTCGATACTCCCAAGATCCAATGCTCATAAGACTCTTCCATTTCAATCAAATCATCTCAATCAGCCTCATGGAGGCACTTATCATTCAATCAGTCTCATAGAGATTCTCACCATCTTATCAATTTAATATCTCAGTCAAGCGCTCAAGGCTTGGATTAATCATTAAGGAACAATCGAATAGACAAATCATTAAAGATAGTTTATGGATACTTGCAGTACCATCAAGTTTTATCAACCTATTACTATGCTCACATCACAATTACAATCAACATTCTCAAGTAGGATTAGACTCAATCCCTAGGTTCATTCATGCATGCTTTCAAAAGTTAACATATAGGGTCTATGCAATATCTCATGAAAAGTATTCAATCAAAAAACCAAGTTTGTGATGATCATTGACATAGGAAAATACATGTAATAGACATTATTTTCAAGAAAATATTCAAGAAACATATATGGAGACTCATGAACTTTCAACTCCTCTGTGATCATCTATGGAGTACATGAGAGAACAATCTCATTCTTTAGTTTAGCCTTACATACCTGGTATAAAGCTTTCAACAATCAACTCCCAAGAATCCTCCTTGAATTCTTCAATCTAACGCTCCTCTTCTATGCTCTCAAGCCCTATTCTTTTTTAAGAACTTAGAAAAGACTTAGAATGGGGTTTAAAATCCTTTTTACACTCAAAACGACCTATTTTGATTGTGGTTTAAGTTTAGAAGGGGTTGGGAACTGTCTAGAATTTCCCTCACGAATTAAAGAAAATTTTTTTGTTTGGGAGAAGCCAATTCGCGACATGAACTGGGCACACACCCGTGTATTCTTTCCCAAAAATTTTTCGAAAGATTTTTTCCAATCCCGTCAAAAAAAATTAAAAAAATAAGTACATCTGCGTACAATGACATTATTTTCTGTTTTTGGACCGAAAAATTATCTTTTAATCTAGTTGCCCTAAAAGTCAACCGACACCATTTTTCCACTCAATTTTTCATGTTGATCATATATCTGATCTCTAATTGTCATCTGAGCATGGGAAGATGCACTACGCACATATCTCTCCTCAAGGAGTATTTTCGTAATTTTATCGAGTGTTACATCATCTCCTCCTTGGGATCATTCATCCTCGAGTGATGAGTAAAGGTGGATATCAAGGCATAAATAGACTAAATACTCACATCAATCAATCAAACTCTCGATTCCTCATCAATCTCAACAATCTCTATTCAGACTCAAGAATAAACATATCAACTGAAGAATAGATCAATCAATTTAAGTCAAAGGTAAGGGAATCACCTTTAACGTTCCCATCATTGGGCACGAGTAGATGTCGATATTTGGCTTTCATCTCTTTCGCAGCTTCCCATATGGCTTCCTCAATGAATTGATTTCTCCACAGGACTTTGACTGAGGCGATCTCTTTGGTTCTCAACTTGCGAACCTGATGATAAAAAATTTGGACCGGAATCTCTTCGTAGGCTAAGCTATCCTTCACTCCAATACTTTCAACAGGGAACACCAAGGCAGGATCTTCTAAGCACTTCTTCAACATCGAAACGTGGAACACTGGATGAATTGCGTTTAAATCGGAAGGCAACTCCAACTCGTAAGCAACCTTCCCAATCCTCTTCACAAACTAATAGGGACTAATATAGTGAGGACTCAATTTCCCATTCTCCCCAAATCTCATGACACCATTCATAGGTGACACTTTCAAGTATACCAATTCATTTACCTCAAACTCTAAGTCTTTTCTCCTCACATCGTTATATGATTTCTGGCGACACTGTGTCGTCTTCAACCTCTCTTTAATGACCTTAACCTTCTCCATTGATTGATGTTCAAGGTCGGGTGAAATCAACTCCACTTCTCAAACCTCGAACCACCCAATGGGTGTCTACATCTCCTCCCATACAAAGGTTAATAGGGAGCCATCTGAATTCTCGTATGATAACTACTATTATATGAAAATTCAATCAATAGAAGGTGATCATCCCAATTTCCTTTGAAGTCAAGGACACAGGCTCTCAACATACCCTCTAATGTTTGAATTGTATATTCTGTCTAGCCATCTATTTGTGGATGAAAGGTCGTACTTAGATTCACTCTAGTACCCA
The DNA here is from genome assembly GCA_025774065.1 of Solanum ossicruentum. NCBI lineage: Eukaryota > Viridiplantae > Streptophyta > Magnoliopsida > Solanales > Solanaceae > Solanum > Solanum ossicruentum. Next base: position 6,236 of record JAOTQR010009227.1, read on the forward strand.
ATCCATTCTAGAAAGATTTCCAAAATTGGGAGGTGAATTGAGCTCCTCTATTCGAGATGATGGATAAGGGCACTCCATGCAACCTCACAATCTCCTGGATGTACAATTTGGCATACTCTTTTACAGTGTTGGTTGTCTTAACTACTAAGAAGTAAGCCAATTTGGTCATCCTATCCACAATCACCCAAATCGAATCATGTTGCTTTCGAGACATCGGTAAACTAGTAATGAAATCCATGTTGATCATCTCCCACTTCCACTCAGGGATCTCATAGTTCTGGGCCAATCCACATGGTCTTTGATGCTCAACTTTAACTTGCTGGAAATTCAGGAACTTTGATACGGAGTGACTCCACAATATCCCTCTTCATTCTACTCCAAGAATATAATTCTCTCAAGTCGTGGTACATCTTGGTAGAGCCAAGATGAATGAAATATCTAGAACTATGGGCTTCCACCATAATCCTGTCTTGAGTACCATCAACATCTGAAATGCATAATCTAATCTGGTATCTCAGCACTCCGTCTCTCCCTTTGGAGAAGACTATCACTTTTTGTTTGTGGACAACCTCCTTTAATTGAAGTATGACAGGATCTCGGTCTTACTTTTCTTTCACCTCTGCCAATAAGGATGAAGTAGATCCATTCTAAACATTAACTCCTCCTTATAATCTCCTCAATTTGAACTCCCAATCGATCCAATCGATGTACTTCCTTAGCTAACTCCTTCTTTCCCTCCTCAATACCAATTGACAACCTACTAAGAGTATCAGCAATGATGTTAGCTTTACCTGGGTGGTATAAAATGCTCATGTCATAATCCTTGAGCAACTCCAACCATATCCTCTGTCGTAGGTTGAGCTCTTTCTGATAGAAAATATACTGCAAGCTTTTGTGGTCAGTGAACATATCCACATGCACTCCATACAAATAGTGGCGCTAGATTTTAAGTGCAAATACCACCGCTGCCAACTCAAGATCACGAGTCGGATAGCTCCTCTCATGAAGCTTAATTAAGTTGTCTGGAAGCATAGGCTATCACTTTCTCCCTCTGCATCAGCACACATCCCAATCTAACTCTAGAAGCATCACAATAGATTACAAACTCCCCTGTCCCACCAGACAAGGTTAAAACTGGTGCAGTAGTCAATTTTGTCTTTTTACTCTTGGAAACTTCTTTCACATTCGTCAGACCACTGAAACTTGACCTTATTATAAGTTAATTTGGTCAATGGTGCAGATAGGGAAGAAAATCCATTGACAAATCTGCTATAGTAGCCTGCCAACCCTAAGAAACTTCTTATATCAGCTGGAGAGTAGGTCTGGGCCAATTTTTAACCGCTTCAATCTTTTGGACATCTACTCGAATACCATCACCGGAGATAACATGGCCTGGGAAAACCATTGTCTTAAGCCAGAATTCACATTTGAAGAATTTTGCATACAACTCATGGTCCTTAAGTGTTTGGAGGGCTACTTTGAGGTGATTAGCATGCTCCTCCTCATCTCTCGAATATACCAAAATATCGTTGGATGAACACGATCATAAACATATCAAGATATTGTCTAAATACCCTATTCATCAAGTCCATGAAGGCTGCAGGTGCATTCGTCAACTTAAAGGACATGACCAAGAACTCAAAATGGTCATATCTAGTCCTAAAGGTTGTCTTTGGAATATCACATCCCTCACTTTCAACAGATGGTAACCAAATCTGAGGTTTATCTTTGAGAAACAAGAGGCACCCTGAAGTTGGTCAAACAAATCATCTATCCTTGGGAGAGGATATTTTTTCTTTATTGTGACCAGGTTCAGTTGCTTATAGTCAATACACATTCTGAGAGACCGGTCTTTCTTTTGCACTGATAGGACAGGGGCACCCCAAGGAGAAACACTCGGCCTTATAAAGCTCTTCTCTAATAGATCTTTCAATTTTTTTTCAACTCTTTTAACTCGGCGGGGGTCATCCTATAAGGTGGAATTGAGATAGGTTGGATATCGGGAAGAATATCAATCCAAATTCAATCTCCCTATCAGGAGGGACTCTAGGTAGATCCTCATGAAACAGTTCAGAAACTTATTCACAATTGGGACAGACTCAAGAGTAGGAGACTTAACATCATCAGATTTAACTCTCACAAGGTGGTGGATACAACCTTTGGAAATTAGCTTTCTAGCCCTAAGATATGAGATAAAATTTCCTTTGGATGCAACAGAATCACCTTCCACTCTAAAACTGGTTCACTCGGGGGTTGGAACTTAACGGTTCAGACTCTATAATCAATGGAGACATAAAAGGCATAAAGCCAATCAATGTAAGGATCACATCAAAATAGTCATCTCTAACTCAACCAAATCAATAAAAGTATCCTTATGATGGATGGACACTACATAAGCTCTATAGACTCTCTAAGCTCAAATAGACTCACCCACTAGAGTAAAAACATCAAAGGGTTCAAGGAGACTCTTAAGGGTTCTATCAAATCTACTGGCCATATATGGAGTTACAAATGACAATGTGGCACTAGGATCCGTCAAAACATAACAATCAAGAAAAAAGACTCGAATCATACCCATCACAACATCTGGAGAGTCATCCTGATCTTGACGACTACCTATGGCATACAAACGGTTTGTAGCTCTACTTGCGCCTGATGTATTACCTATCTGGGTTCCTCTAGCTAGAAGGGTTGGTGTAGAAAATTGAGCTTGATCAGCCCACTTTGGACACTCTCTTTGATAGTGACCCGCCTGGCCACACGTGTAGCATACATCACTCCCCTCATGACATTTCCCAAAGTATAATTTGTCACACTTACCACATAGTGGTTTACCCTGTGAACCTTAAGCCACACTAGCTTGTAGTATCTATGGGCTTCAACATTATGGGACCTCTGATCATTCCTGACTCTGGGCGCAGGTGCACTCGCAAATGATGTTGTTAGCCCTATCTGAAACCTATTACCGTTCCCCCTCTTTCCAACCTCATGGTTGGATGTTTTAGCCTTCTTACTTTTGAACTCCTCTCTGTGATGTTGTCTCACATTATCAGCTTATTGCCCAAATGTTGTCAATCTCCCAATGTCTATATCACTTACAAGCATTGCTCCCCTCCCATCTCTCTTTGGCCCTCTGTTCAGCCCATCAACATACATCCTCATTCTCCCCCTAATGTCAGCAACCATATCCGGAGTATATCGAGATAGTTGAGTGAAGTTAAGCCCATACTCTTGCACAGTCATAGAGCTCTGTTTCAAATTCAAGAACTCTCTTACCTTGGCCTCCCTTTGTTCTCTTGGGAACAAGTACCCCGAGAAAGCTTCCCCAAACATTGGCCAAGAAAGCTTCCTCGAACACTTTATGGCATAATTCATGAACACTACCTTTTCTCTCATCAAAATGTATCAAGTTTTTTATATTCTTAAGTTATTTGTTATTAGCCAGGATAAAAAAATGATATTTGCTTTTACATTTTGTTATTTTTAAAAAAAAATATTTAAGAAATGTCATTCTCCATTTGTATTTTATGAACACAATTATTTACAAAAGTCAAATTAGATGAAGTAGTTAAATCTGAGTTAAGTATATCAATGTTTATATATTAAGTACAATGTAAAGAACTTTTGGCAGGTGACTTTCAATTTTCTTTCGGTATTGTACTTGAGAGTTAAAAAATAAAACTTTAGATTCTCTTATTATTACAAATAATTTGGGGAGTATTGTTCACCACTATAAATGAATAAATAGTTGAATTTTTTGTCGATCAACTTAGACAAAAAAAAGAGAGAAAATAGTCAAATGCCCCCAACCTATTAGTCAATTCTCAACTACACACTTATACTTCACAGGGGTCCTATTACCCCCCTAAAATTTTAAAAAAATAGAATATATATCACCCTAAAATCAAACAACCATATTCTTAATGTGCAGTGATGTGCACTCGCTGCGAATTGTCATTTTTAACTTTTTATATTTAGTTGTTCCTTTATCCTATTTATCATTAACTACAAAAAAGTCTTTACTTTATTTTATTTTATTTTATTTTATTTTTTTATTTTTGTTCTTCATCCCTTCTTCCAACTCAAACACTGGTGAAAAAAAAAATCAGAGTCGTCTTCCTCATCAATTTTCATCACCATATGTCATTTTTCAAGCACCTTAAAATTAATTATCCATCTTTTTTTATCTTTGAAATTTTTCATTATATTCCTTCTTTGTCTCCATCAAATCAAATTTATAATTATTTTTTTACGTCGATGGTTTAAATCTTGGGTCACCAAACAACAATATATACAATTGAAGGTAAGATCTGAAGGTTGATGAATGTTACTGATTCAGAATTTGTATAAAATAATTGAAAGAAGAGAAAAAGTTTTGTGTTGAAATTTCTTTGTCAGTGGTGGGACAACTGGGTGTGTTGTTGTTATTGTTATTATTGTAACGGTGAGACAAATCATGAAAAATATATTAGAAAATAGGTGGGAAGATGGGGTTGTTGTTGTTGTGGTGGTGGTAATGGTGGTGTTTCAAGGTGGTGTTAATGGTGCTAGGTTGAGTTTTGAATTAGGAGAAAGAGAGGACAAAACCATGACAATTGCAAATACATATGAAATGAGTCGTCAAAAATTTAGATCAGATTCATCCTCCGGTAATTTCATTGACGACTCAAAACCATCATGGATGAGAAAATCAATTTGATCCAATTTGTAACACCAATTTGAGAAACACATCTCTCTTCCTCATTCTTTCTCTCTAAACTTTTCATGAATAATTTGTAAATTGAGTTTTTTATTTTGATTTTTCATGAGTTTTTGGAGAAAATAAAAGATTCATCTTTAAAAAATATAGAAGAATTATTGTGTTTCAGTTTCTTTGAATACGTTCAAAAATAAAAACACAATTACTTCTCTTTAACTTGATTATGTTTTAGTCCATGACTTATAAAAGAAAAATTAAGAAATGAGTATATTTTTAAAAAATAAATTAATATGTTAGATGAATAAGACTATTGAAAAATTATTATTCGTAAAATGTATTAATATTTGATAAATTTTTATACCAACTTCATTGGTAAAGTTTTGACAATGGTAATGGTGAAAAAGGTATAGTTGTTAGGGTAAATAAGAGAAATAAAAAATAAAAAAATAGGTAACTCACTCTCTCAAAGAGAATGAAATACACTCTCTATGTCAATTTAGCACTTAAGGGGTCACTTATTCCATTTTAAAGTAGTTCAGGGGGATAATAGGACTCCCGTGGAGTATAAGTGTGTAGTTGATAATTGACTAATAGCTTGGGGGGTCATTTGACTATTTTCTCCAAAAAAAAAAATGCAAATAAAAATTGATTCGACGAAAAAAACTGCAAATAAAAATTGATAGTTTTAAAAGATTTCCTTTTTTTAAATACTGTGCCAAGTCAAAAAATGCCACTTAAAATGAGGAGGGAGTACTTTTTATAATATTTATTAATTATTTCTTTGCTAAATCATTTTCTTAGACCTTTTGAACTACAAGAATTATTAGGACATAATATTGGAACTTGATTAGGATTAAAATTAAGATTCTTTGCAAATTCGTATTTGTTATATATACCTTAGAAAATGAATTTATGGTAAACATAAGCTAAAAATTAAACTTATCAATAATACTTATGATTCCAATAGATCAAACTTATTATAATGCCACAATTCTACTGTACGTAATCTTTTTCTCTTTTTTTTTAGTTGTCATATATTTAAAAAGTTCTCTTTATCAAATAGTTTAAATAGTTTAGAACTGTTCTTTTATCATATATTTTAGGACTTTTTTTCATAAACACACGAAAAAATAAAACCTATTAATATTAATTCTTTATAGATTTTTCTTACTCTATATATTGTAGGACTTTTTAATTTTTAAAAGTATAGTTTATAACAATAATTAAAAAGCCCATGGCGCCTTGGCCAGTGATGGAAGAAGCCAGGACTTGAATGGTGGTGGAAGACGCCGGGACTTGGTGGGTGGTGGAGAACTAGGCGATTTGGCTGGTGGGGGAAGCCACTGAGACTTCGTCATTGATGGAAGCTGCTGCGACTTCGTCGATGGAGGACTTTTTGGAGTTTTTACAATGGTGTCAAAACCCCCCGCTTTCTCCGACGGTGTCAGCTCTCTAGATTTGGCCATCAAGAGTTATTTCTGCGACGGTGGTGGTGCCACCAGAGTTGTTTCTACGCTAAGACCTTTGCCTTTGGTCGACATGGTTGGTTTCAGAAAATGGAGAGAAATGGGAGGAGAGGAAGAGGGGGTTTTATACGAAGGATGTGTATCCTTACTGTCCTATTTCAAATTTTATTTGTTCCTATATCGTAATTCTCACTCGCCTACTTAAACCTTGCTAATCACGCTCCGACGGTGTGGTTCGATTTTGGCCGATATCAAACAATAAGCACCTAACAAAACAGAGTCAGAAGTTAATAAGAATTAGGACAAACGTTATGTTGTATACGCAGGATTTATTGGGAGAGAGGTTCTGCATTTGATTGATTGTATAGGCAAATTGCAAAAGCTGCATTGGTTGGGAACAAGTAGCTAGAACTTGATGTTGCAGGAGAAAGTAGCGCCTGCTCAATTTAGTGAGGAATTACTTTTAAGTTAGTTTTTTTTTTCTTTTTAATTATTATATTATTATTTTCATGATATTAAATATTAAATATAATAAAATTTCAATGATAAATTTATATTCAAAGAATCCTTTTTTAATTAAAATAGATTTGATTCAAAAAGAAAATAGTCAATAAAAATAATAATAAAAGAAGCTTTTAAAAAAAAAAAGGAAACGTAAAAAAAGGCCCAAAAAGAATCCCCCAACCCACGTCACCCCACAAAAAAAAAGGTTCAATAACTATGAAAAAGGGTAAAAACTTTTGAAAAGAAAAGATTAAAAAAATTAAAATAATAATCAAATAAGGTTTAAACAATAAAAACGAAACGCCCAAAACAAAATTAATTAAAAGAAAGATGCAGCTATAGAAATACTCCTAAATCTTCCTTATTCTTATTTTTTATTTGATCAAGAAATCCTACGGCCACTAAGAAAAATTCTAATTTACCAATCTTCCTTATTCTTATATTTTATTTGATCAAGAAATCCTACGGCCACTAAGAAAAATTCTAATTTACCATGGATTTTAATTAATGATAGAATCTTTATATAGAACCTCTATAAATTAAAAAAATATTGAATAGGATTAATTAGTAGTATTTTTCTTTGGAATCTTTTTATCTCCATACATCAATTCATGAACTCTTTCATTCTGAAAAAATAGAAAAAGAGTTCACGCTGACAATTGATGATTTGTCTTGTTGGTGAGTAATGCATTTTTCCCATCAAATTTAGATTTATGGAATTTATTATTGAAATATTTACCTTACCACAAGTAATTATTTAATTTTTAAATAACTATGCATACTTGAATTTCTCCTAACAAATTAATTTCATATTTCTAATTCAAATATCGCAAAAAGATACCACACAAAGAAGGAAAGACAGTCATTTGAAGTAACTTTCATGCTTGGATAGAGTAAGCAACATCCAATACTAATTTATAAATAAAATGGTCTTTTCATCAATTTTTTAAAAAATCATTATTTAACTATATTTATAATATTGACTTCTAAAATATATGAAAAGAAATGATAAAATAAGGACTTCGAACAGTGGAATGACTCATAAATCTTCCTCATTTGATAAACTTATACTCTTTCCTTATTTGAATCAAGAAACCTGCACTCGCTAAGGAAAATCCTAATTTATCATGAGTTCTAATTAGTGATAGAATCGTTATATATAAAACCTTTATAAATATATAAATAAAAAGTTGAATAAGATTATATTGTTGTTTTACATATAATTTGTAGTATTTTTCTTTTGAATTTTATACCTCCATACATCTCATGTTGTTTAATATTTTTCATGTTGTCGTATTTTATATTTATCTATCTAGATCATTTATTTTTTAATGACTTGATTTTAATTTATTTTGCAGCGTTAATGACATAGTTCATGAACTCTACCTTTTCGAAACAAAATAAAAAAAAAGGAGTTGACGGTGATAATTGATGATTTATCTTGTTGGTTAATAATTCATTCATTTTTTACATCAAATTTAGATTTATGGTATTTATTATTAAAATATTTATCTTGCTACAAGTAATTATTTAATTTTTAAATGACTATACATACTTGAATTAGACGAATCAAAAAAGAAAAGATGTCACATAAAATAGGACAGAGAGAGTATGATTTTTTATTTAATTCGTTCCTAATCAAAGCTTTATATTTTCCTCAAGGGACATTAAAAAACTTGACTTCAACATTAAAAAAAAATTGAATTTTCTCTTAACAAATTAATTTCATGTTTCTAATTCAAATGCCATAAAAAAAAACACTACATAAAGAAGGGAAGACAATCGTTTGAAACAACACTCATGCTTGGAGAGAGTAAGCAATATCTAAATTCAATTTATTGTTTTTAGTAAGAACAAGCCTACTAATAGAAGTTGAACCCGACAATTCTTTGAATTTATTTATGGAGATGAATAATACTCTTCAAATTATTTGTAAATAAAACTCTCACGTACAATGTAATACCCCGTGAAATTATCGGAACGCCTCTAAAATGTAATCGTGCGCACAATCTTTGAAGAAGACTTGGTTGTTTTTCGCTCCAGGTATGTAAAGGCTACCCAGAGCATTGTTCTTCCATGTGCCCCAATACATGTAGTACGTTAATAATTGATAGTTGATGGGTCTTGAGTAGTGATTCTTGAAGAATTTATTGAGCATTATTTTTATTTCTTGAACATTATGTTTAATATATATATGCATTATTATATACTGATTATATGAATTATTGTATACTGATTATATGCATTATTGTATGAGTGTTTATCTAAATTGTATGTTTCTCCTTGTTTAATACTGCAAGAACCAACTTAGAGTAATGTCTAGAGCCTTGATTGTTTGAATGTAATGGTTGATGAAGTCTGAGTCTTGAGATGAGTGTTGTGATGGATGAAATAGATGAAGTTGATATCCTTGAGGTTTAAATGAGTTTTAGATAGAGTTTGAAATAAAAAACTTATTTCTGGAGTTGATAGAATGATAGATGAGATGAGGTCCCTACCTGAGGGGAGGGGGCGTTGGTTGCATAATTAGCCTGACATTGATAGACTTATGAACATATTGAGTCCTGGGAGGAGTATTAGCACTGAAATGGGTGAGAGTGAGTCCTGCTCGTACTCATTAACTACGTGGCCAGCGTAGGAGAGGATTGGACCGTGGAGGCGGATATTTCCTTTGGCCCGCAGAGGGCTTGACAAACTTCTTTTGAGGTTCCCGATAGACTCGTCTTGTATCCTGGCAAGGTACTGGATGAATGTGGCAGCGATGTCTCTTCGTTATATCATCACCGGGCTCATAGGTGGTAGTTGTCGATTATAAAAACTCCCAGATAGGTTCCTTGTCAATAGTACTCAGAGGTTGATATGATTGGGTGATGTCTTGATGGATAGTAAGGCAATAGAGACCCGTCCTTGTTTTGAGTGATGATGAGTGATTAATGAGCTGATGTTACACTTATACCGTTTACTTTAGCCCATTTTACATACAATGCATTCCATGCACTAATGCCCCTTTGGCTCTACATCATTTTATGACTCAGATTCTCTAAACAGAGGACTTCAGCAGCCTAATCGTTGAGGTTCAGAGCTTTTGATTCCAGATCGTGTTGAGTCCTCCCCTGCCTTCGGAGGATGATTATTTCCTTGTCTTTATTTCAGTACTTGCTTTGATTGTAGTAACCATGGCCTGTCATGGTACCTTCCTAGGTGTTATATAGAGGTTTCATAAACATAGATGGTAAATTGTTGATGTTGGGATTGTATGTTTCCCCTTTCTTTCTATTGAGATACTTCTTTTGAACTTATTATGATAGGGATTGTGATAGCCCACTGATAGTCTGTTATGTCTTTATATCTTCCGCATATGATTTGACTGGACGAATGCAATGAGACTAGGTGGTCCTCTTGGGGACTAGCAATAGTCTCCGAGTGCCAGTTTCGCTTAGGATACCCTCCCGGGGCATGACATACAATAGGATGAATAACTTCGAGATTTTTTTCTTTATTATTTGAATAACAATTTATTAATTCAAAGTACTATTACTCTCAAAGAAGTTGAAAGACTAATCTTTTTATTCTCATATTTCTGAAAAATCAAAGTGTCAATTTTTAAAAATTATGTTATTTGACAGTATGTCTTAAAGAATCGTGAAAAATATGTATATTTCAAAAAATATTTAATGAAATATAATTTTCAAATTTACCTATTTTTAACAAAATATGATCATTTTGATTTCGAATAAAATAAATAGAACTATATAAATTATTCATAAAATATATCTTTTACATTATATTTAAATTAAATATATGTTTAGGGTTATTCAGTATCGCTCCATTTACTTTGACTTGTGTGTGTTATGTATGAAAAAAAAAAATTGGTAGAAAAGGGTTATTTCCAAATGAGGTTTGATAAGTCTAAATTTGAATTAGTTGGATTTCAATGCGGATTCTGGACATTGAATGAATAATTAAAAAGAATGTAATATCTTATTACAATATTAACAAATTTTAAATATTTATAATATTTAATAATATTGATGCGACACACGTGCAACACATGTATGCTAAACTAGTTCAAATAAAAAAATAAGAATTCTAACAAGAAGTCAGAGAGAGCTCGTGGATTAAAGCCGCAGATTTCTCTACAAGCAACAAAAATTCAAGAAATCAAGCATTCAAGTTCAAGAACGCAGCAAGATCAAGACCACTGAATTCAAGAACAAGCTCAAAAGCCCTTGTTCAAGCACAAGTCAAAATCAAGTTCAAGAACAAGTCTATATCAAATTGAAATATATCAAATTCAAGTTCAAGTTCATCAAATCCGTAAATCAAGATCAAGACCACCGAATTCAAGATCAAGCTCCAAAACCTTTGAATTAAAGTACAGTCAATATCAAATCCATCAAGTCTTACAAGAGTCAAGAACAAGCTTAAAAGCTCTTTTCACTCAAGAACAAGAACAAGAACAAGAACAAAATCAAGATTCAAGATCGAATTCAAGAACAAACTTCAAATTCAAGATCAAGAGCCCTTGAATTTGCACTTGAAAAGGCGAATTAGAAGATTTATAGAGATTGTAACACTCATATATTGAAATCAAATACTACAAATAATTGTGATGTTTCCGTTCTTGATTATTATTTTCTCGACGCGAAATTTTATCGTTTACAATTATTTTAATTGTTGTCATTATTCTTGTTATTATTATTATTGTTGTTATTATGTTGTTGTTGTTGTTGTTGTTGCTGCTATTAGCGTTGTTGTTGTTATTGTTGTCGTCATCGTTGTTGTTGTTGTTATTGTTGTTGTTGCTGATGTTGTCGTTGTTGTTGTTGTTGTTATTATTGTTGTTAGTATTGATGTTGCTATTGGTATTGTTGTTGTTGTTGTTGTTCTTACTGTTGCAGTTGTTATTGTTGTTGGTGGTGGTAGTGGTGATGCTGCTGCTGTTATTGTTATTGGTGGTGGTGTTGTTGGTGTTGTTGCTATGATTTTTGTTGTTGTTGTTGGTGGTGGTGTTGTTGTTGTTATTATTTAATAATAATATTATAATTGTTGTTATTATTATTATTATTTAATAATAATAATAATAATATTGTTATTCTGATTCTTCTTCTTATTTTTGTTGTTGTATTGTTTTGTTATTGTTGTTGATGGTGGTGATAGTGATGATGCTGTTGTTGTTGTTCTTATTTAATAATAATAATATTATTATTATTGTTATTATTATTCTTATTACTATTATTCTTGTCATTGTTGTTGTTTTTATTATTGTTGTTGTTGTTGTTGTCGTCGTAGTTGTTGTTGTTGTTACTTAATAATAATAATAATAATAATAATAATAATAATAATAATAATAATAATAAT
>JAOTQR010009238.1:0-18257 GCA_025774065.1 Solanum ossicruentum
CGAGCTTTAGCCAGAAAATAGGCAATGCAGTTTACTACATTCGCATGATGTTTGGTGAATGAGTCAAACAAAAAAAAACCGCAAACTGCACCAACTCGAAAAAAATCGAGCTTGAAAAAACCGCATTTATTGGTTTGGTTTGGTTTATATATTAAAAAAATCGCATTTAATGGTTTGGTTTGGTTTTTAAAATATCCGCACTAATCCGCACCATGTACACCCCTAGTAATAACCCAATACCCATATATACAAGAATCCTCATTGTTCAGCTGTCTTGAGCCCTAAAACTCACAAAAAAACCTCTCAAATTTTGATGTAATTTTCATCAAATTCTCCATCCATTCTCAAGTTTTTCAAGAAGTTTTGTTGGAATTCAAGAAAACCAAGTCAAGCACCAAGTCCTCCTCAAGTTTTCTTCAAGAAACTCCAAGATTAAGGTATATGGGTTTCAATCATTGGGTCCTTTCACCCATTGTGCCAACCTTCCTTTTTATTTAAATTGTATGTTTTCAAGTTGGTTTATCTATGGGTATATCTTATTATGAATTTTGAGTATAAACTATATTGGGAGTTTTATGAAATGTTGTTCAATTATCCATGTTTTGAGCTATGGAGCTATGATCTATAGTGTGAATTGATTAGGGGTTTTGATGTATCTTGCAAGAGGGTATTGCCTAGTGTTGGTGGGTTGGTTTACATTGATTTTTCTCACATGATTTCACTCTTGAATTGCATAATTTTGAACTAGCATTACACATCTATCAAGTATTTGATAAAAGGTTTTATTAAGGATTCTTGAGTTATTGAGGGTTTGTTGCATGACTTATGAGTCAAATGGCTTTAGGATGATGAAAGGAATGTGGGTATGTGTTGAATTCATGAAAAGTACCTATGGTATTGCAAGTAGATTGTTGGGTTTCCATGTTTGTTGTGTTCTTGAGAAAATTGAGAAGCCCTTTCTTGATGTTTGAAATGTAATGGTTTGATGAGCTATTTCTATGACTCCTACCGAAAAGATTATATCATAAGGTAGGGACATTCTACCGAAAAAGTCATGCCGTAATATAGAATGACTAATGGTTCCTACTAAAAAGATTATATCGTAAGGCAAGGACATCTTAGTACACTTATCGAAAAGGCCATGCCGTAAGGTACAAATCATGATTCCTATCGAAAAGATCATATCGTAAGGTATGAGCATTCTATCGAAAAGGCCATGTCGTAAGGTAGAATAAATCACAGCTCCTATCCAAAAGATTATATCATAAAGTCGGGGACGTCTTATACTGCCTATCAAAAAGAGTATGTCATAAGGTAGGGGTATTGGTAACACTCTCCGAAACGATTATATCGTAAGGCGAGTGGGTAGCTATTTGGCCCATCTCATGCATGTTGGTGAAAGGTTTGAATATGTATTCCATATTGAGTTTGCATTTCTTGATTATAAGTTACAAACATGTTTTTCCTTAAGCATTGATCATGTATGTCATGATGATGTTATACTTATAATTTGTTTAGAATTATGCATTTTGATTATGTTGCCTATCCCTTGCTTGCATCCTACATACTTAGTACATTCAAACGTACTAACGCATACTCTATGTCTACATAATGTTACCATATAGGAACTAGAGCACCTATTGATCATCCTCCACGTGGCTAGATTGCCTTTCGAAAGATATGCTTTGGTGAGTCCTCATGTTCGAGGACACAAGCTATACTATTCTTATTCTTTGTTTATCTTTTTATGTCGGATATTTATATTATGAGGTGAGCCCGAAAAGTGACTTGACCCCCGCTTAAGTCTACGTTTAGAGGTGTTGTTAGAATAATTTAAGTACTTATGCTTTGATCTTTGACACTTTAATGATTTATAACAATTTGACTCTTAGTCTCGAATTCCTTTATTTATATTATTCACTATTATTTATTTTTCTTCCGCGACCAAGGATGTGTGTAGGATATGCTAAGAGATTTGTTTAGAGTTCCTTCGGGTTCCCCATTCGCCGTGTCACGTCTAGGCCCTAATTGGGGTCATGACAATTATGGTATCAAAGCACTAGGTTGTTAATAGTCCTCGAAATCCAACTCACCGCATCGATTAGAGTCTTATTCATGGTTGTGAAGCGCGCCACAACTATGAATGAGAGGCTATGAGGCCTTTTAAAAAATATATCACTTCTTCATGGTCTATATAGTGCCTTAGTTGTAAGGTAAGTAGTTGTAAGGTAAGACTTTTTCCCCTAATAGATGTTCTTTGTTCTTATAGTTATTGACCATGCCGCTACCGAGAGAAAGACTAAGGAGGGGTCGTGCACCTATAGGACAACTGGCTTACCCCGCTCCTCAAGCTCCTAAAGATGGAGGAGCTACCGAAGTTGAGTTTCAGAATGCTATAACTATGTTGGCACATGCTAGCACCAACCAAATTCACCAAGGGACTCAATCCCCCAATGCTCCCACGCCGGCTTCTAGGGTGAGGGATTTCACTAGGATGAACCTATCGTAGTTCCGTGGATCCAAAATGGATGAGGATCTCTAAGAGTTCATAGATGAGGTGTACAAGGTGTTATCCATTATAGGGTCAATTCGGAGGATAAGACACAACTAGCGGCCTACCAACTAAAAGGAGTGACTCAAATTTGGTTTGTGTAATAATAGAAGGGGGAGAGGGGAAATGACAATGTCATTCCTTGGGAGGAGTTCAAAGTCACATTCCTCAACCGATTATTTCCTGTTGAACTAAGGGAAGCTAAACTGATGAAGTTCATGAATCTTAAACAAGGTTTCATGAGTTTGAGGGAGTATGCCCTCAAGTTCAACAAGCTCTCTAAGTATGCTCCTCAATTGGTGGCTGAGTCGAGGTTAGGATGAACAAATTTGTGATGGAGGTATCCAACTTAGTTAATGAGGAGCGTCATGCCACCATGTTGATAAGTGATATGGATTTGTCTCGGCTAATGACTTAAGCCGAGCAACTTGAGGGGGAGAAGCTTAGAAAGAGGAGAAGTGAGGGGTCCGAGAGGGCTCGATTTGATGGTAGCTCCCAAGATCAGAGTCCGACGATGCTCTAAACAAGAGGGTGCTAAAGATGGGGTGTCAAACCCAAGACCCCAAGGAGATGATGGGGTAACTCATCCTAGATGCCTAAAATGTGGGAAGAAACATGGTGGTAATGTTGGAGGAACACAAGTACATGCTTTGGGTATGGTGAGATGGGCCACAAAATTCTGGATTGCCCACATACTCAAAATAAGGTTGGAGATGGCCAACCAAGAGGACAAGGTGGACCTATTAATCAAAGAGTTCAATAAGGCCAATAAAGGGGTGTTGCACAAAATAATCGGCTCGATGTTTTTCAAAGGAGGCAAGGGGTAGATGAGGCGCCTGATGTTGTTACTGGTATGTTAAAGTTTCCTTTGGCTTAGATGTGTGTGCATTGATGGATCCGAGTGCCACTATTTCTTTCATTATTCTTTTTGTTGCTTGTGGGCTTCATGTGTGCCTCGAATTGTTGACCTTTTTGGTGTCTAGCCCATTGGTGAGTCTATTACTGCCGGAAGAGTCTATAGAAAATGTTTGTGGTCATATTGCATTAGATCTTGCCTTGTTATTTTGTTTAATTAGATGTGGTGGATTTTGATGTCATTCTTAAGGTGGTTTGGTCACATGCATATTATGTCTCCATTGATTATACGACCAGTAGAGTTAGATTCCAATTCCCTAATGAACCCATCCTTAAGTGGGAGATTGTAAAGTGGTGGTGAAGGGGTAAGTCCAATTGATTTCTGAGGGTTGCATTTATCATCTTGTAAGGATAGGGGTGTTGAGCCTAGGGTCCTTCCTATTGAGTCGATTCCGATGGTCAATGAGTCTTTGATGTCCTTTTCGATATTTTGAATTTGGGGTAGTGTCTTTGGATTTGACTTATTCATCGGCTATGTCCATAGGTCTCATGAATAGGGTCTTTAAACCTTACCTTGTCATGTTATTGATGGTCTTTGGTGATGGTATGTTGATTCTTTTCCGGAAGTGAGGAAGAGTTTGTGAATCATTTGAGGGCGATGTTGCGAATTCTGAGGAATGTGAGGTTGCTTGTTAATTATGGAAAATGAGGATCTTTGGGTAACAAGAGGGTGGTTGGAGAAGTACATCGGTTGACTAGGTTGGGATGAGGTTAGGTGAAGTTGAGAATGGTAGTGTAGTGGTTTTGATGGTTCCAAATCTTCTTTGGTTGAAGAGGTCTAGTTGAAGCAATGCCTTGATTAATAATTAATCGAGTTGGAGGTCTTGGTGAGGGATGTTAGAGTGGATGTTTTCTCCTAAGGGGGAGATAGTGGATTTTGGTGCTAAAGTGGGCTATGTGTCTTTAAGGTTGACAATTGGGTTAAGGTTTGTAGATCCTTATAGGATTTGAAGGAGAAATTGGTAAAGTTACAAAAGGATTGGAGTTGTCTATGGATATGAATATAGTTCATTCAATTTTTCATGTGTCTATGTTAAGGTGGTGTGTGGTGACCTAAGTGCTATAGTGACTTTGAAGGGTGTGGGTATGATGAAGGATAATTTGACTTATGGGAGGCTCCGGTAGAAATCTTGGATAGATAAGTGAGAAGATTGAGAAGCAATGATGTAACTTCCGTTAAAGTTCTTTGGGGAATCGATAAGACGAAGGAGTCACTAGGGAAGCCAAAGTGGTCAAAGGAGCGATATTCGTACCTTTTTCACTCTATTAAAGCCTAAGATAATAACTAAGTCATTTATATGATTTCAAGTCCTAAGTTTCAGCCTTCATGTCATTTGCATACATTCATGTTTATATTGACAAGTTCATAGTGATTTTGACACTTAAGTTGAGATTTTGAAATGATGTTTAAGTGCATTGTGTATTCTTGTGTGGGCTGAAATCGTCTTGGCAATTTCTCTTATATGCATTTGTTTGGTATTTGAGGACGAATGTTTCGAAGGAGAAGATATTGAGACGCCCCACATTTGCATAGGAATGCCCCATAATCGTAATTTTCTTATATCTCAAAATTGGGGATATTTAAACACCCCTCTTCATAGCTCGGAAAAATTTTGTGATGCATTCTTTTAATATCTCAAAATCCGTGCAGAATTATGCAAATTCATTTTCATGTTATTGCTCAGAGGGCAAAATTGGGCGGGGGAACGAGTACCTACAAGGTATACTTTATAAGTGAAAAAAGATTTTTTGGTGTAACTTCGCAAAAACAATAGCTATCCACGACCAGTCCGCGATGTGGACCTGGCGCGGACTAGTTCAAAATATTCTGAAAAAATTCTTTTTTACTCCAGGGCAATTGGGTAATAACCCAATACCCATATAGATGAGAATCCCTAATTTTTAAGCCGTCTTGAGCCCTTAAAACTCACCAAAAATCTCTTAAATTCCTCTTTAATCTTCATCAAATTCTTCATTCATTCTCAAGATTTTCAAGAAGTTTTGTTGGAATTCAAGGAAACCAAGTCAATCCCCAAGTCCTTCTCGAGTTTTCTTCAAGAAACTCCAAAATTAAGGTATGTGGGTTTCAACAATTGGGTCCTTTCACCAGTGGTGCCCAACCTTCCTTTTTATATAAATTGCATGTTTTCAAGTTAGTTTATCTATGGGTGTATCTTATTATAAATTTTGAATATAAAATATGTTGGGGGTTTGTTGAAATGTTGTTCAACTATGCATGTTTTGAGCTATGAAGTTATGATCTATTGTGTGAATTAATTAGGGGTTTTAATTATCTTGCAAGAGGGTATTACCTAGTGTTGGTGGATTGATTTACACTTATTTTCGTCATATGATTTCACTCTTTATTTGCATGAATTTGAACTAGCATTACATATCCGCCAAGTGTTTGATAAAATGTCATGCTATGGATTCTTGAGTTATTGAGGGTTTATTGCATCACTTATGAGTCAAGTGGCTTTACGATGATGAAGGGAATATGAATATATGTTGAATTCATAAAAAGTACCTATGGTGTTGCAAGTAGATTATTGGGTTTCCATGTTTGTTGTGTTCTTGAGAAAATTGAGAAGCCCTTTCTTGATGCTTCAAAAGTAATGGTTTGATGAGCTATTTTTATGACTCCTGCCAAAAAGATTATATCGTACGGTAGGGACATTCTACCAAAAAGGTCATGCCGTAATGTAGAATGACTAATGGTTCCTACCAAAATGTTTATATCTTAAGGCAAGGGCATCTTACAACACCTATGAAAAGGTCATGTCGTAAGGTACAAATCATGATTCCTACCATAAAGATCATATTGTAAGGTGTGGAAATTCTATAGAAAAGGCCATGCCGTAATGTAGAATGAATCACAACTCCTACCCAAAAGATTATCGTAAAGTAGGAATGTCTTATACTGCCTATCAAAAAGAGTATGTCATAAGGTAGGGGTATTAGTAACACTCTCCGAAAAGGTTATACCGTAAGGCGAGTGAGTGACTATTTGGCCCATATCATGCACGTTGATGAAAGGTTTGAGTATGTATTCCATATTGAGTTTGCATTCCTTGATTATAATTTACAAACATATTTTTCCTTAAACATTGGTCATGCATATCATATTGATGTTATACTTATCCTTTTTTTATAATTATGCATTTTGATTATGTTGTCTATCCCTTGCTTGCATTGCATCCTATATACTTAGTGCATTCAAACGTACTAACACATACTCTATGTCTACATGATGTTACCATGTAGGAACCGGAGCACTTATTGATCATCCTCCATGTGGCTAATCGTCTTCGGAAAGATAAGCTTTGGTGAGTCCTCAAGTTCAGGGACACAAGCTATATTACTCTTGTTCTTTGTTTATCTCTTTATATTGGATATTTGATACTATGAGGGTGAGCCCGAAAAGTTTCTTGGCCCCCGCTCAAGTCTACATTTAGTGGTGTTGTTGGAATAATTGAAAAACTTATGCTTTGAGCTTTGACTCTTTAATGATGTATGACAATTTGACTATTTCCCTTAGTCCTGAATTCATTTATTTATATTATTCACTATTGTTTATTTTGCTTCCGCAATCAAGGATGTGTGTATGATATGCTAAGAGGCTTGTTTAGTGTTCCTTCGGGTTCCACATTCGTCGTGTCACGTCTAGGCCCTAGTTTAGGTCGTGAAAATTATAGTATTGAAGCACTAGGTTGTTAATGGTCCTCAAAATCTAACACACCACGTCTATTAGAGTCTTATTCATAGTAGTAAAGCGCGCCACAACTATGAATGGTAGGCTGTAAGGCATTTTAGAAAATGTTTCACTTCTTCATGGTCTATATCGTGCCTTAGTTATAAGGTAAGGCTTTTTCACCTAACAAATATTCTTTGCTCTTGTAGTTGTTGACCATGCCTCTACAAAGAGGAAGACCTAGGAGGGGTTGTGCACTTGTGGGACAACTGGCTTACCAATCTCCTCAAGGTGGAGGGGCTACCGATGTTGAGTTCCAAGATGCGATTACTATATTGGCACATGCTATGACCAACCAAATTCACCAAGGGGCCCAAGCCACCAGTGCTCCCACTCCAGCTTCTAGGGTGAGGGATTTCACTAGGATGAACCCATCGGAGTTCCGTGGATCCAAGACAGAAGAGGATCCCCAAGATTTCATAAATGAGGTGTAAAAGATGCTATCCATTATGAGGTCAATTTAGAGGAAAAGACGGAACTAGCAGCCTACCAACTAAAAGGAGTTGCTCAAATTTGGTTTGTGCAATGGAAAAGGGAGAGGGGAAATGATAATGTCATTCCTTGGGAGGAGTTTAAAGCCGTATTCCTTAACTGGTCCTTTCCTATTGAACAAAGGGAAGCTAAAACGATGAAGTTCATGAATCTTAAGTGAGGCTCCATAAGTGTAAAAGAGTATACCCTCAAGTTCAACAAGCTCTCTAAGTATGCTCCTCAATTGGTGGCTGAGTCGAGGTCTAGGAAGAACAAATTTATCATGAGTGTGTCTGACTTGGTTAATGAGGAGTGTCGTGCCGCCATGTTGATAAGTGATATGGATTTATCTCAGGTAATGACTCATGTCGAGCAACTTGAGCGAGAGAAGCTTAGAAAGAGGAGAAGTGAGGGATTCGAGAGGACTCGATTTGATGGTAGCTCCCAAGATCAAGAGTACGACGATGCTCCAAACAAAAGGGTTGTCAAAGATGGGTTGCTAAACGTAAAGCCCCAAGGAGATGATGGGGTGACTCATCCTAGATTCCCAAAATGTGGGAGGGAACATGGTGGTATATAGTAGTACATGTTGGAGGAACATGGTATGCTTTTGGTGTAGTGAGATGGGCCACAAAATTCTGGATTGCCCATGTGCTCAAAACAAGGTTGGAGATGGCTAGCCACAAGGGCAAGGTGGACCTGTTAATCAAAGAGTTCATGAGTACCAGCAAGGGGGTGCTCTACGACATACTTGGTTCTATGCTCTTCAAAGGAGGCAAGGGGGTAGATGAGACGCCCGATGTTACTACCGGTACATTGTAGTTTTCTATGACTTAGATGTATGTGCATTGATCTATCTGGGTGCCACTATTTCTTTTATGATTCTTTTTATTTCTTGTGGGCTTCATGTGTGTCTCAAATTGTTGTGTGGACCCTTTTGATGTCTAGCCCATTTGTGAGTCTATTATTGCTAGAATAAAAATTTTATCATGGTCATATTGCATTAGGTCTTGCCTTGTTATTTTGTTGAATTAGCTATGGTGGATTTTGATGTCATTCTTGGGGTGGTTTGGTCACATGCATATTATGTCTCCATTGATTGTAAGACCGGTAGAATTAGATCCCAATTCCCTAATGAACCCGTCCTTAAGTGGGGATCTTTGTTTTATTTTAAATCATTGGGTTTAAACATTACTTCGGAAGGGTTTAAGTCAAATTGATTTCTAAAGGTTTCATTTATCATCTTGTAAGGATAAGAGTATTGAGCCTAGGGTCCTTCCTATTGAGTCGATTCTGATGGTCAATGAGTCTTTGATGTCCTTTTTGATATTTTGAATTTGGGGTAGTGTCTTTGAATTTGACTTATACACCGACTATGTCTATAGGTCTCATGAATAGGGTCTTTAAACCTTACCTTGTCATGTTTTTGATGGTCTTTGGTGATGGTGTATTGATTCTTTTTCGAAAGTGAGGAAGAGTTTGTGAATCATTTAGTGGTGATGTTGCAAATTTTGAGGAATGTGAGGTTGCTTGTTAATTATGGAAAATGAGGATCTTTGGGCAACAAGATGGTGGTTGGAGAAGTACATCAGTTGACTAGGTTTGGATGAGGTTGGGTAAAGTTGAGAATGGTAGTGTAGTGGTTTTGATGGTTCTAAATATTCTTTGGTTGAAGAGGTCTAGTTTAAGCAACACCTTGATTCCGCCTTAATAGAGTTGGAGGTCTTGGTGAGGGATGGTAGAGTGGAGGTTTTCTCTCAATGAAGAGATGGTGGTTTTTGGTGCTAAAGTGGGCTATGTATGTTTAAGGTTGACAATTGGGTTAAGGTTTGTAGGTCCTTATAGGGTTTGGAGGAGAAATTAGTAAGGTTGCATAAGGATTGGAGTTGCCTATGGATATGGATATGGTTCATTCAGTTTTTCATGTGTCTATGTTAAGGTGGTGTGTAGTGACCCAAGTGCTATGGTGAATTTGAAGGGTATAGGTGTGATGAAGGATAATTTGAGTTATGGGAGGTTCTGATAGAAATCTTGGGGGTTAACACTCGCGAACGCAGAGGACTACCCGCGGACGCAAAGGTCATATTTATGGCAGCAGATAACAACAAATGTACACAACACAAAAATCACATAATGAACCCTCATAGTTCATTGGGAATTCAATACACACAAACCAAACATGCAAATCTATCAAAAATGATGTTTCGGACTCAATAAAACTATCGAAACTCGAGTTTGAGACCTTCTTGGACCGAAACCTGACAAAACTCAAAGAAACTAGTTAAAACTCAAAATACTCAAATTGCCCTTGCAAACTATAATAATTACAACGATACTATTTCTAGTACCGGAATCATTAGAACTATCGAAATTTTGATTTGAGCTCCCGAACTTCGAATATTGACCAAAGTCATACTATGATCCAAAATCAATTGAAAATGCAACTTTGGGCGTAAAATCTCTGTTTTAACTCTAAATTTAGTTCTGGCAGTTCTCCTAGACCAAGTTCTGCATTCGAAACTGATAAAATTAATATAATTGTATTTTGACACCCGAAACTCAAGACGACCATAAAACTCGAAATTTTCATCTTTAAACTTTTAAAAACTCTTTCTTTAGAAAAACTTTTAAAAATTTCATTCAAGGCCACTTTTGGGAAAGAGAAAATGATAATTTTATTGAGAATGCCAAAAATTCGAGGTCATTACATATCCAATACTAAAAATAATGTTCGTTCTCAAACATTAGATAAAGGAAATACCAGAATGCTCAAAATACTGAGGGTATCGGGCACACATATTCGCCTATATATCTCATGTAGCCTCACTCTCAGTCCTGTGACGCCACTGCACCTTCATTAAAGTCATCTCCTTAGTTCTTAACTTTCTCACCTGCCTGTTGGCTACTGCCTGCTCCTCATAAGTCAAATTTGGGCTCAACTCAATTGAATCCATGAAAATCACATGAGACTCATCCAGAATGTAACACCGCAACATAGAGACATGAAACATAAGATGAATTGAAGATACATTGGGTGGCAACACAAATCTATATGCCAGCTTTCTTACTCTATTTAGAATCTCAAAAGGACCAGTAAATCTCGAGTTTGAGCTTTCTTTTCTTCCTGAACATCATAACCTTCCAACGGCGAGACCTTTAACTATACCCTATCACTAACCATGAATGCCATGGGTCAAACTTGTCTGTTTGCATAGCTCTTTTGGCGACTCTGAGCTATCACCAACCTACACTGAATCATCCGCACCCGCTCTAGATCGTCTCTCAATATATCTATACCCATGCTCTCCACCGCTACTGAGTGGAACCACCCGATAGGCGATTTACACCTCTGACCATACAAAGTCTTGAAGAGGGGCAATCTATAACACCCGATAAAATTATCAAAACGCTTCTAAAATGCATTATGCGCATAATGCGTCTTCCAAAGCCCCGATGGAAAATCTGAGTTCGAATTTATGATCAACACAGAAAATTGAATAACAAAAATGGTCTCAACTTGCTTTAAAAGCAACCAAGTCGAATTACAAAATTGCACATTTTGTGCAAAAACAGTAGCAAATCCGTGCCCCCTCCATGACGCGCTAGCTGCGCAGAAATGCACTTATGCTTTTTTATGATTTTTCAATGGGAATGAAAATTTTGAAAAATTTCAAAAATGAACTGGTGCACGCCCCCTCCACGATGCACACAAGTGTGCTAGTTTGTCGAGTTTTTTCTTTTACTTCAGGAAGAGTATTTTTGTCCTTCCTAATATATTCTAAAGTCCCAAAACGTATATCTAAGCCTAAACACATACGAAAGGTTTTAAGAACCTATTTTTTCTAAGTACTACTAGAGTTCTGAGAGAGGAGAAGAGAGAAGACTTGAGGATTTCCAAAGAGGTTCTAAATTCTTGAAGAAGACTTGCTAACTTTTCACTCCAGGTATGTAAAGGCTACCCAGAACATGGAATTGTTCTTCCATGTGCCCCTAATTTATAGACTAAGATGTAGAAAGTTAACTATATAATACTCTTATTATTAAATAATATAGTCACTTTTAAAAAGGTATTCCCTCAAAGATGAAATCAACCCCGACTTCATAACTATTTGATTTGAGTTTGTATCATTAGAGAAATCGGTTTTCGTGAATCGTGGAAAGGAATAAGGGAGGGGTTCATCTTAGTGAAATTTATTTAATTATATACAATTATACATGTTAAATCATCCTTGATATTAATTATTATGTGTGAACAAATAAATAAGGAAGGAAAAAGAGCAAAGTAGGGCAGCCACCTTGTTGGACCTTTTTTTCTCTTAAGATGCTTTTCATATAAAATATGTTTTCCCCAAATTAAGTCGATTTATTGTCCTTATAAGACCTTATAAACTCTCTCCTATCCTTATTTCTCACAAACACACGAAAAACATCAGTTCATTGGAGTATACTTAAGAAACCCTCTATCATTTGGTAAGTGACTGAATTCTGTCTTTAGATGGAATAGTGTGTAGTAGTTGTGGAATATCTCATTGTATATAGCTTTATTTTTAGTGTGTAAATATGTTTTGGAAAGATAATTCACATGCCTATAACTTTTATGGTCATGCAAAAATGTAAATCTGCTTGTATGGTATCAAAACAAGGTGTGAAACACAGTGAAAGTTCTGGATAGTTTTCTATTTGAGAAACCTTCTACGTGTTGTTGGTATTTTAATAACATATTGATGTGTGAGATATAATTTGTGATGTTTATTAGTTTTTTTGCAATCCCAATAGATGTATCTACAACTCTTATGTTTATGTTAGTACCTAATTTGGTAGTTTTTGGATTCAAAACAGTGGACACAAGTTAGGACAAGTTTTGTCCAGAGTTTTGATATAGAAATTCCTAGGGATGTGCTGTTAGTGTTTCAATTATAAATACTTGTACAATGAGTATTTTGAAGTGATTCTTGATCATTTACAATCTATATTCATATATCTATAGTTTTCATGTAGACTAGAAAGCCTAGTTTGTCCATTTACCAATCTGAAATCTAGTTGCATTGCAAGGCACTAAAACTGCTGAGAAGAGCCTGATTTGTAAAAATAGGACTCAGTTTTGGTGTTAGTTGCTACTTGTTAAAAGTGCCGAATTTTAAATGAGAATGTAAATAAATATTAAGGTGCTCACACTCTTGTACAATCTTAAGGAAATTGATTAAAGAAACGGATGTCGTATTGATCCACGACTTGAAATCGATAGGGTGGGTTGCGTGTTAAAAGGTAACTTGTTCTTGTACCTTTCTTACCTGCTAGTACATTTGAATGTTATCTTGGTATCTCAGTTATGTTCTTGTTATTTATCTGGTTGTATTGATATATTTTGGGACTTGTAAGGAACTTGTTTAATTCGTCCATTTATATGAATTGCCTGATCACTTGACATCCTTATGGAGTTTGTACTTCTTATGGCTATGACTTTGTCACCATTGGCATGCCTCTTGTTTGGATCAATCGTCATCTTTGATAGTAAATTTTTTATTCGTCCTAAGTGTGGATGCAGTCCATCTTATGTACGAATTAGAAAGTCACTCTTAATATGGTCCTAGGTTCTCTTGATAATTCTGTTTTCACTCTTCTTGATACAGATCTTCGGTCCTCCTTGATACTTGATTATGTTTGGTATGATGGCATGACTTACATACTGGTGAAATTTGTCATTTGAATATTTTGTTGAAGTTGTTCCACGAACCCTTGATACTTAGATCTTTAAATATCCTACTGGATGCTATTGATGTATTTGTTCACTTGGTCTATTTACTATATTCAAATTGTGTTTCCTTTTCACTTAAGAAGGCTAAATTGAGAGATTTAAGATTCTCAGCTTTTCGCTTTTACTCCACAAAGCTTCATGCTTAGCAATAGTTTTTTCTATCGTAGGGAGTACCCAAGATGATGCTTGAGGATGACCACTAAAATAAATTTTGGGAGTTGTGCAAAAGATCACATATACATCTAGACATATATATGTTATAGAAGTTTTAGGGATGTACATGATTTTCCTGTTGCATATGTATACATAAATTTGAAAGGCTAATGTAAATTATGGAACTATGGGTTGTAACTTTAAGTTTTGGCTTGTTTAGTTAAATTTGAGTCGGCGAGCTGTGCTATATGTGCAAAAGATCACATATGCATCTAGACATATATATGTTATAGTAGTTTTAGGGATGTACATGATTCTCCTGTTGCATATGTATACATAAATTTGAAAGGCTGATGTAAATTATGGAACTATGGGTTGTAACTTTAAGTTTTGGCTTGTTTAGTTAAATTTTAGTCGGCGTGCTATGCTATACTAATATACCAGTTATGTTAAAATGACTGTATAAAACGAAAACTACTAAATTTTATGTCCTTGCATTTTAATATCAGTAATACTTTTCAGCGTGCTACAGCAGTTTGGGCAATATATAAGTATCTCGCAATATAGTAGTTTAAATTACTGCAATGTACTCAAGCCAAAAACTTGAGCTAGAATCAATTGCACAACCTTCAGAACAAAATTCTATACCTTTAACTATTTTAAATTCAGTACTTAAATATGATTAATAGGTCACATATTAAATTCTTCATATGTTGGTAAGTGGTACATAAGCCTAGAATGTACAAAAGTGGCATCCTCCCGCTAGGGTTGCCACAAACTGATAGGTCTTGTATTTTAGTTTCTTGAATATTTTCTTGAAGTTATCTTTAAATCTTATATTTTATGTTAAATTGATAATGAAACTGTTTACATGTATTATTATGTGATTATACATCTTTCTTGTGTAAATTATCTGTTAAAGATTTAAACAATGAACTTAGGGGTAATGTTTAGAGCCTTGGTTGTTTGAATGTGATGATTAATGAAGTCCGAGTCTTGAGATGAGTGTTGTGATGGTTGCAATGGATGTAAATTAATATCCTTGAGATTTAACTGAGTTGTTGATAGAGGTGAGGGGAAGAATTCCTTCTTGAGTTGATAGAATGATAGATGAGATGAGGACCATATTTGAGAGGGGGGTTTGGTTGTGTAACAGTCTGACCTTTTGAGACTTATGAACATATTGAGTCCTGCTAGGAGTATTAATACTGAAATGGGTAAGAGTAAGTCCCACTCACGCTCATTAACTACATGGCCAGCGATGGAGCGGATTGAACCATAAAAGCGGTTGTTTCTTTTATCCCGCAAAGGACTTAACAAACTTCCTTGGGATCCCCGACAGATTTGTCCTTTACCCCGACAAGATACTGGATGGATGTGGCAATGACATCTCTTTGTTGTGTCACTACTGACTCATAGGTGGTGATTGTCTGTTATAGAAACTCATAGATAGGTTCCTTGTTGATAGTATTATGACGTTGATGTGATTGTATGATGTCTTAATGGATAATGAGATGATAGAGTCTTGTCCTTTACTCTGAGTTGAGGATGAGTGATTGACGAGCGACAGTGTCTTATATTGTTTACTTTAGCCTATTTTACATACAGTACATTCCACAAACAAACGCTCCTTTGGCGCTGCATCATTTTATGATGCAAATTCTGTAGACAGAGGACTTTAGCAGTCCAATCATTGAGGTTTAGAGCTCAATATTTCAGAATGTGGTGAGTCCTCCCCTGCTTTCGAAGGATGATTATTTCATTGAATTTATTTTAGCATTTTGTTTTTCTTTTGATTGTGGTAGCCATGGCCTGTCATGGTACGTTCCTAGATATTGGTCATAGAAGCTTAGTAGACATAGATAGTTGATGGATAGTGTTGAGATTGCTTATTTCCTATTTTTTTCTTTTTAGATGCTTCTTCATATTATCTTATGATAGTGACTGTGATAGCCTACTGACAGTTATCTTTCTATTTAATCTTTCGCTTATGAATGGATTGAACGAATACATGAGACTAGGTAGTCCGCTTGGGGACTAGTGATAGTCTCTGAGTGCAAGTCACATTTAGGGTATCCTCTCGGGGCGTAACACCATCTAAATACTAGAGTGGTAATTGTTGTTGTAAGCAAACTCTACCAAGGCTAAGTGTTGATCCCATCTGGCACCGAAATCAATAACACATGTCCATAGCATATCCTCTAACATCTGAATAGTCCTCTCAGACTATCCATCAGTCTAGGGGTGAAAAGTTGTACTCATATCCAAATGAGTACTCAAACCTCTATGATACACCTTTGATATATTGATTCCCTCTCAGTATCATATAGGATAGGGTGCTTTTTTTTCAAAGAAATTAAAAATAATAATCAAAAGAAAATTATTAAACTATAAATTAGTAGAATATATATTTTGTTGATACTATGTCGGTATATTGATATTACATCTGTATCATGTAGGATTAAGGTTAATCCTCTGTGATACTCTATCAGCATATTAATATCATATAGGAGTGGACACTTTTTTTAAGGAAAAAATTAAAGTCATAATCTTATTTATAAAACTCTAAATCAATAGGAAATATATTTTTTGTGATACTCCATTGGTATATTAATGTCATATCGATATCATATAAGACAAAGTTTAATCCTGTGTGATACTCCATTGCTATATTAATACTATATCAGTATCAGATAAGTTTAAATCCTCAATGATACTCTATCGGTATATCAATATTCTATCAACACAACATAGAGTGGACATTGATATTAACATGGCATCAACACACAAATTTTAATAGAGAATAAATTAGAAAGATATTAATTATAATTAATTAAAAAGCATAAATATAAAAAAGTATATGAATATAAATAATTTACTTTAAAATGACATGAATTTGATTTTTATTCAAATTAATCCAAAAATTATTGGGCCCACAATTTAACAAGAATGATAGTTCAAGGAACTTACATACAATTTGCATTATAAAATGAGGAATATCGAATTTGTGGTGGGCCCCAAAAATTTCTTTATATTTGTTATTTCCATTTTGCAAGTATAATTTCCATAGAGTTGTCGCGTCAATTGAATAAGAAAGCAAGCACGTTGATGTTATGCATGATAATTGCCAGAAAATGGGTGGATAGAAATCATTGAACGTGAAACCACCTTGAAAACTGGAGTACTCATGAAAACTGGGGAACTTCCAACTTCTGCGTGCTCTCAAATACCACTCTCTGTCACTTATCAAATGGCCCAGGTACTTTTTTTTTACATAAATATAATTATTAAAAGATATTACAATAATTATTTAATTTTATTTATCTAATTTAACAATAAAAATTTAATATATCATTTTGTGCTTGTTTTATTTTCATTCTAGTATTTAAATAATTTAAAATAATTAATTAAACTGACATTATAAAATCACAGTTGAAAAAATAATTTATTAGTAGTAATATTAACTCATAGTTGAAGTAACTAAAAAAATAATTAATAAAAATGATATAGTAAATCAAGCAGTTGAAACAGATACGTCATCAACATTTGCCTAAAAAAATAAATTAAAAAGTATATAAACATTTTATGAACCTCATATAAAGAGAATAAACAAGTATATTTACAAAGAGCTGTCTGTTTATTTATTCTTCTTATATTTCTATTTCTGTTATATAGAAATATGAAAGGTTGGACGACCAATGGTAAAAAGATAATTTCACACTAATAAAAATCTACCAAGAAATATAGCCAAAACTAAATATTTCTAGAAATATCTTTCTATTATTTTATAGAAATATAAAATCATGATGACCAAGGATAAGAAAAAAAGTAATTTTACATGCTAACAAAAATCTACCAAGAAAGATAAATAAAAAGAATAATTTTAAAAGCATCTTTCAATAAAAAGATATATTATTAATTCTTTATACTTTTTTTTTTCAATGATGTGCTAATGTTAAAAAAAAAGGAAAAAAAAAAGACGAAGAAGAAGAAGCAGCTCAGCATAAAGAATTGAGGATATATCTTTCATCTTATCCTAATTTATTAAAATATTATATATTTTATACATGACATATACATAATATTCATATGAAACATTTTCGGTTCAATTCCTTTTTTTTTTACAAAAAAAAATGTTTGTATGCTCACAAATGTCTATTAGATAGTTATGTTAACCACATAAAATATATCACGTCATTTGAAAAACATCATTTTATTTGAAATACATATAATTAAAGGACACGTGACATATTTTATATCCAATATATCTCTTCAATTCAATATTTGTGTCTGACATAATATGAAAATGAATATTAGATAAGACAATCTTTTAATATTGGTTGTAGCAACTTAAATAAGTTATAAATTATTTTTTAATTTTATAAAAAATATAAAACTTGCTTTCAAAATGTAATGTCATTGTCACTCTTTATGGCATATATGTGAAAATATTCAAAATAAATTTATTATTTAATAATATAATTAATTATGTATAAATACTATTTAAGACGATAATATTAACTCTGTTAACGAATTTTTTTATATCTAGTATTTAAATATATACATAATATAATGTTGGAATGATCAATAATCAAATCAGAGTATAGGTGGAACAATATTTGGTCATGTTGCACGTGTTAGACTAATTAAGACGTTTATGT
>JAOTQR010009258.1:0-55008 GCA_025774065.1 Solanum ossicruentum
ACAAAATGGAGTACTTTACTGCCAAAATAGATTATGTGTGCCTGATATTAATGGATTAAGAAAGAGGATAATGGAAGGAGCACATCATTCCTAATATTCCATCCACCCAAGATCAACTAAGTTGTACCATGACCTGAAGGGAATGTTTTGGTGGGGAGATATGAAGAAGGACTTTGCAGAATTTGTGGCTCAATGTCCAAATTGCCAACAGGTGAAAGTAGAACACCATAAGTCAGGAGGTTATATGCAATGCATAGAGCTTCCAACATGAAAGTGGGATATGATCAATATGGATTTTGTTACCGGTTTGCCTCGCTCATTTCAGAAGTTGGACTCCATATGGGTAATAGATGACAGACTCATAAAGTCAGCACACTTCTTGCTTGTTAGGAGTGATTATACATCTAAAGAGTACACCAAGCTATACCTTAAAGAGATAGTCAGGCTACATGGGGTTCCAGTCTCCATTATATATGACGGAGGAGCTCAATTCACTGCAAAGTTTTGGAAGTCCTTCCAAAGGAGTTTAGGGACACAAGTGAGTTTGAGTACGGCTTTCCATCTTCAAATAGACGGTCAAGCAAAATGCACCATTCAGACACTTGAAGATATGTTACGAGCTTGTGTGTTGGACTTTAAAGGTAGTCAGGTGGACCAATCACCACTTATTGAGTTTTTCTATAATAATAGCTACCACTCAACTATCAAGATGGCACCTTATGAAGCTTTGTATGGAAGGAAATGTGGATTGCCAATTGGATGGTTTGAAGTGGGTGAAACCCCCTTGCTTGGGCCAGATCTAGTACAACAAGCCATGAAAAAAGTTAAGGTAATACAGTTGCGGCTAGAAACATCCCAAAGTCATCACAAATCATATGTCGATGCTAGAAGGAGAGGACTAGAATTCTCAGTAGGGGATTGGGTATTTTTAAAGGTGTCTCCGATGAAAAGCGTTATGAGATTTTGTAAGAAAGGAAAACTTAGCCCATGTTACATAGGGCCATATTAGATTATTAATAGGTTTGGGAAGGTTGCATATGAACTAGGGCTACCCTAAGAGCTTTCAATGATTTATACACTTTTTCATGTCTCAATGCTTTGAGGATGTACTGGTTATAGAAGATCTCACCTATGAAGAGGTACCTTTTGCTATTCTAGATCGTCAAGTAAAGAAGTTAAGGAATAAAGAAATAGCTTCAGTAAAAGTACTCTGGAGAAACCATCAAAAAGAAGAAATAACATGGGAGGCCGAGGATGCAATGAAATAAATCTATCCTCACTTATTTGAAGCTAAATAGGAAGTCCAACATGCAGAATTATGACACTAATAGGTATGTGTGATTGAATACTTAATGTGTTGTCAAAAGTTTGTATAAGTAAAGGTTTAAACTTGATTAAGCTATCCAATTGAGCTAACATTCAAAGACGAATGTTCCTAAAGGGGGGAAGATGGAACACCCCACATCTTACAAGACTAGTACAATGCAAATGAAACATGATTTGGTTTAGTCAAATTAGCGCCCATTTCTAAAAGTGCTCGAATTTCATGTTATAGGGAGATATGTGCGTCTAACGCTTAAGAGGGTCGAGTGTATACATGTTTTGAGTCAAATTGAGGAGATCACGACCTTAAATAAAGTAAGAAAATTGAGGTACTTGTAGGACTTAAGAATCTAGCAGGTGAGTCATCTACTTGCTTACCTTAAATTGCTAGCTAAATGGAGACGAGGCCCGACATCAAAGTTGTTCAAGTCCAATTATGAATAAAGTTTGTGTTAAGAGTGTAACTTCGGGCCATGTTTTAGCATCACACGTGTACTATATTTGCAGCCCAAGAAGGATATTAAAAGTGCTCAAGTGCATCACAGCCCACTTGACTATTTGGGCCCAAAACTAACTAAGAGGAATTTGGAAAATGGGCAGCCAAGGCCCATCAACTTTGAGAACCATTTAGGCCTAAGTGTGAGGGCCAAGCTGATGTATCACTAGCTTCTTAATGTGTATTAACATGTGGTCGAAAACATAAGAGAAGGTCGGCCAAAAGAGCCATCAAAAATGGCTCAAAAGTAGCCCCTTAAGTTATTTTACTTGCAACAATTTTTCAGCTTTCCAAAAAAACTCTTGTCTTCTCTTTACTTCACTTTACAAAGCAACTAATACAACCCTCTAGGGTTCTTGAAGGAAGATGTATCTTGAAGGCTAAGGTAATTAATTATAGTTGTGTATTTAGTATAGTTTCTTCATGAAAGACAAGAAGTATATGCTAGTTATGCTTATGCAGAAAATTTGGACAACATGTGTTTAAAAGTTGCTACACAATTCCTTTTTATTTTAGTGACTTTTCTATGGTTTGTGGGTTATATTATGAAGATAAGTCAATGTTATTAACATGGTTTGACTTATAGATATTATCCTATGTTTGCTTCCATGATTTTGGTTTCATTTAACAAATGAGTTTATTGTGCTATCTTAAGTGTAATGTTGATTGGAACTTGTGGGCTGATGGATGGAAGGCTATTGCCTCACATCCTTAATGATGGTTTTCTTACTATTCTGAGAATGCTTCAAGTCTATTTGTATGTATAAATGCTGTGGGAACGGTTTGGTTAAAGTTGGTAAAGGTTGGGAATCGTCAACATTGTAATGTAGCAAAGTGATGTAACATTATACCGCCTACTTGCATGTTGCAAAGAATTCTTCTATACTGTGCTTTATGGACTGTTTTAATGATTTAATAGCACTTAAAAAGTATGCACATGATGTGTATATGATAATGTGCATTAGAAAATATGATTACAAGTAGAAAGGTTGAAAGAATGCGCTCGGGTTCATAATTATCCGTTTGCTGCCTAGGTCTGTTTTCTTTATGAGATTGGGATGCCAAGATGTATTTATTGGCTGCAAATGCTAGTTTCATCACCTACTATGTTGTAGATAAATAGTTGTAGGAATGGAAGGTTATCTTAAAGTAATAGCGAGGTCGTACAGATAGGTATGTGAGGCTACTTGATTTCGTATTGTTTGGCATGAAACATAGATCCTTCCTTGGAATATAAAGGCGCTTACTAACTCCGACACAACAATTGACTATGTCTACACTCTTGCACATGTTCATTTTATCCCATACATAGTTACCTTCAAATCTACATAAGTACATGTATACCAAATTACATGGGTTCTTTTTGCCAAATAAATTTCACGAGTTATTTCATCTCATATGCGTTTTATTATTTATGTAACGTACTCTTTTCATTGTCATATTGTCTTGTATGATTATATACATGTCACATGTTACATCTACAGACCTACAGCTCTAATATCAAGACCACCAAAAGAATTATCTCAAAGGTAATTGAAAGATAAAGTATATTGTTTATTGATGGGTGGTAGCCCGAGGGGTGGAAGAGTCACCTAGCCAGGGACGATCTTATCACGGGTAGTAGCCCGAGGGGTTAAGAATGAAACTGGCCAGCGATGATCCCAATGTACTTTTACCACTGATTAGTTGGTCATTTGTATTAGATGTTGTGCACAAATTATACGGTAACGGTAAAGTGATAAAAAGAATATAAAGTACATGATCCCACAGTACAACTAAATGTGGTCTTGTATCTTACACCAATACATGGTTTCGTTGGAGTTGTTACTTCGTAACCAGTATTTACTTCCTTACATATTTAGTACATTATCTCGTACTAATGTCCCTTATGGGGGGCCTACATTTCATGTTGCAGGTACAGGTGCTAGTAGATCTCCCCAGTAGGAGAACAGGATATCAAGTTGTTGTTACCAAGCTCCAGGTTGCTTCGGAGTTTGTGCATATAGAGCTTATATTTTTATATTGTACAGTTAGTCGAGGCTAGCCCTATCCCTACCCTTATCAGGTATTTTTCCTTATCTAGAGGCTTTGTTGACTATGTAAGTTAAAGTGTGGTCATGTCTTGTACGTTAGCCACCGTGGCCCCAACGGCCTACTCATATGCATTTCCTTTTGGTTTGCTGTTTATTTTCTTAAGGGCATGCTAAATGTAGAAACACCATATAATATGAATAGAAATCGCATAGATACAGGTTGGTTCTCTGGGGCCTTACCGGCAACGGATGCCAGTCTGCCCTAATGGGACTTTGGGCGTGACACTCATGTTTCTTTTTGCTTACAATATGCTTTTTATATGCTTCCACGACCAAGGAAGTGTAATTACAAGTTAAGAGGCTTGATTGGGGTTCTTTCGGGTTTCCCATTCATCATGTTACGTCTAGGACCTAGTCTTGGGTTGTGACAATATGTTCACCAAAAACAAGCTTAAATTGAAACAATGAAGGTGGTTAGAACTCCTTAAGGATTATCTCATGAGCATGCACAATCATTCTAACAAAGATAATATTTTGGCTGATGCTTTAAGTAAAGTGTCTGTGGGTAGTCTAGCTCAAATTGATGTTAGTAACAACGAGGTGGCTAGAGAAGTTCACCGGTTAGCAAGGTTAGGGGTTAGGTTGGATGAAGTTTAAAATGGTGGTGTAGTAGCGGTTGATGATTCCATATCTTCCTTAATTGAGGAAGTCAAGTCAAAACAAGACCTTGACCTGGGCATTCTAGAGTTGAAGCCTTTGGTGAAGGATGGTAAAGTGGAGGTCTTCTACTAAGTGAGAGATGGTACCTTTAGGTACCAAGGTAGGTTATGTGGGTGCTAAAGTTGATGACTTGAGGGAGTTGACTCTGAAGGAGGCCTATATTTCATCCTATTCTATTCACCCCAGTCCCACAAAAATGTATAGAGACTTGAGAGAGGTGTACTGGTAGGGTGGTATGAAGAGAGATATTGCTATGCTCGTAGCAACTTGTCACAATTGCCAAAAACTGAAAGCCAAACATTAAAGGTTGGGAGGTCTTGCCTAAGACATAGAAATTCCTACATAGATCTAGGAAGAGATTAACATAGATTTTTCGCCTGGGATGCCATGGACTAGGAAACACTTTTATTCTATTTGAGTTATTGTTGGTAGGATGACAAAGCCAGCTCACTTTCTACTGGTAAAAATCACTTACAGTGTCGAAGATTATGCCAAGTTTTGTATTCATTAGTTGGTTAGATTGCATGGGGTGCCCTTGTCTATCATTTCAGATCATGGTGCTCAATTCACTTCTTATTTTTGGAGGTCCTTCCAAAGGGGTCTTGGTGCCAAGATCAATCTTAGCACAACTTTTGATCTTTTAATAGATGGCCAAGCCAAATAGACTAGCCAAACTCTTGAGGATATGCTTAGAGCTTGTGTTTTTGAGTTTAAGGGAAGCTTGGAGGAACATCTTCCACTTATTGAGTTTGATCACAACAATAGCTACTACTAAAGCATTGGCATGGCTACTTTTTATGATTTACATGGCATGCATTGTAGATCCCTAGTTGGGTGGTTTGATGTGGGCGAGATGACTTTGATAGGCCTGGATTTGGTTATAAAAGCCTTGGAGAAGTTGAGGTTGATAAGGGAGAGGTTGAAGACAACTCAAAGTAGATAGAAGTCCTACTCTTATGTGAGAAGGCATAGTGAGTTTTAAGGTTGGTGATTAGGTTTGATTGAAAGGCTCACCCATGAAGGGTGTGATCTAGTTTGGCAAGAAAGGGAAATTGAGCCCAAGGTTTGTTGGACTATATAGAATTTTAAGGAGGATTAGTAAGGTTGCATAGGAATTGGAGTTGCCTATGGACATGAATATGGATCATCCGATCTTTCATGTATCTATGTTGAGGAGATGCGTTGGTGACCCAAGTGCTATAGAGTCCTGAGAGGTTGCACGTGTTGTGAAAGATAATTTGAGCTATGAGGAGGTCCAGACGGAGATATTAGATAGACAATTGAAGAGGTTGAGAAACAAAGATATAGCATCCGTCAAGGTCCTTTGGAGGACTCAACAAGTTGAAAGTGCCACATAAAAAGCCAAGGAGCACATGAAAAAGCGATATCCATATCTCTTCCGCTACACCTAGGACAAAGGTAATAGCTTAAGTCCCATCTATGATTTCAATTCTTAAATGTCAGCCCTCATGTCATTTTGCATGCATTTATGTTTATGGTAACAAGTTTATGGTGATTTTGATATTCATGTTGAGACTTTTTGAAAATGTTGTTTAAGTGCATTTTTGCATTCCTGTTTGGCTGAAATCTTCATAACTACTTCTCTTACGCATGTTTCTTTGACATTCAATGAAGAATGTTTCGAAGGAAAAGATACTGAAACACCTCTCATGTGCTTCAAAATGTCCAATATTCGTAATTTTCATATATCTCAAAATTCGTGCGTGATTTAAAAAATTCGAGTTCATATTCTTGATCAGGAGGCAAAAATGAGGGGGAAATGCGTATAACCCAGATTTTAGAAGACCCATAGCAAACATAATTTTCCCTAATTTCTGAATTTCTAGTGTCTGTCCACGCCCAAGCCGTGATGCGCTTGGGGTGCAGACTAGTGTAACTTGTCCATCGGAATTCGATTCGCATTGCGTACTAGACGCGAACTAGTGTAAAATTTTCCTTAGTTATCTTTTTTCATCCAAGGGTATTGGGGTAATAGCCCATGCCCCTTGAAACGTGAAATCTTCCATAGTTAGCCATTTTTCAACTCTGTAACTCACAAAACCCTCTCCAAAATCACTCCAAGACTTTATCAAAACTCTCATTCAAATTCAAGGATTTCAAGATCAATTTTGGAACTCAAGAGCCCATCTCAAGCTTCAAGTCTCGTTCAAGTTCATCTCAAGAAATTCAAGGTTTAAAACATTAGAAATGATGCAACACATCGATAACACATCGCCTTTTCCTCTATAAAACATTAGAAAAGTAACTGTAATTTCCAACAAACAACCAACATCTGAATAAAAAAATTCAATATGTTGTACCTTTCCTTCATGGTCAAAATATGCACCGGATGTCGGTCAGCTTCTCTAAACCAACACAAGTTCACAACTGCCTGTGTTACCTACATTCCACCAAAAGATACATTTTAAAAAGTTTCAATTAGTTCACAACATTCACAATAAAAGAACTTATAAAAAATGTTGCTGTCAGTTGATAAATTCAATCAAAGCAATTACTTTCAACCACTACAGCACCAAGCTCATGAGGCTAATCCAGAATACATTATACGTCAAATTATTCACAAATCATATTAGTTAAAGCTTCCGCAGTCAAAACTTGCATGCTCCTCTGTTCTGCTTTCAAAACTATTGCCATCTGCTCGACCTCGGAATAAGCCTAGTACATTGAAGTTAAAACTTCTAAGTTACCTACTTACCATACACCTATAACAACTCAACTTATTAGCATTGCCTTGTGAACATCTTCTCGTAAAGGCCTATGCATTATGCATTACTTGAAAGTATATACAAAAGAAATAGGAAAGTTCCATGGTTCAAGGAGATGCTACAACAATTACCGGCTATTAGATTTGTTTGCATAGCCTGTGGTGGTGGGAAAAAATATGTTTGTATCCCTAAGTTCGCAGCATCGAAAGAGATACACATAAATACTTTCGATTATGAATATGATAGAAATTGTTCAATGCATAGAAATCTTGTATACACTTCATCCAAATTCATTCATGTGCTGGCCATGCATAAAACATTATTGAATGATAACCCTTCTATCCACGAGCAAGCTATTGGATATTACTATTACTATTTGTTGCCCTGTGGTAAATAAACACAATGGTTACGAAGGAATACACATTAGTATAAGGGATTTCAATGAGCAAGACACCTGAACAAGATGTAATACAATATTAGAAGAGATTAGTTGTTGTTAACAATAGAAAAATAAATAGTTAGAGCGGAAAATTGTACATGTAAACACATCAATTTGATGGTGTGAACAGAAATTATCTTCGTGTGTTCTTTATATTTTATATGAGGGAACCTTCTCAATCGTGAAGACGTTCAATAATTCCGTTACCATAGGTAATACAAAAAAAATTGTTGAACACTATCTCAAAGTATGATAGTAGCAACTAAATAATTTATAAATTACCATAAATGAAATAGGAGACCGATAGCTCAAAGGTTTTTCAATTAACCATGTAAGTTCAATATAATCCCAAGCCCAAGATAGCAAGTATGTTCACCACATGTTATTACCAACTTCAAAAATGAAATTGTAACATGAGCGCATCACAATTTTAGTAGGGATCAAACAAAAAATGAAGTTGGATGTAGAAAGGGCATTGCGAAGGGTGCAAAAATTTGTTGCGTCAACTAATCAATTTATATAAGATGGACAAGTTGAAGAACAAAAGGTGAATACTGGGAAAAAGAAAGAAGAGAGAAACTTAATGCCATATAGGAGGAGAACGCTAATGGAGGTACATTTACTAAAAGAATCTACACCTGCAGATAAAGAAAATTGACTAATGTCACCACAACACAAGTGTATACTAAAAAAGACTATTCTGAAACTGCTTTTTAGGGAAAACTAATACAAACTACTGAACAACAACTACTCATAAACTGAAAAAAATGACCCTGTTACACCTACTGCCATACATTGAGGTCTGAATATGAACCACCAACATTTTGTTGCATAAATGGATATTACAATCTGGCACCTAATGAAGTTGTAGATGGCTTCTATCAATTATTTGGGGATAACTCAGAAGAAACCAAGTGATTTCAAAAAAAATATATGAGCGTATAGTACTTCTTTACTTTTATATCTATTGTAGTTAAGCTTGATAAGGATTTGACATCTTCAAGGAAAGGAGTTCACAATTTCAAGGCATAAGGATAGGTATATAATGCTCTAACATCATTTACCCAATCAATTATAGACCAAGGTCCTTTCGTCTATACTTCCATAATATGGACCATGAATTAACCAAGAAAATGTCGACACTAGAAGATGCTAATTTATCCACGGAAGTCATGTGCAAAATAAGAAATAGAGCGAATTTTATATACAGAGTGATAACAAACATCAACATACACAATTGAAGCACATATTTTGCCAATGAAGCGCAAGATAAACATATTTCATTATAGTTCAGAAAATACTATGTTCATTCACCTAACATATTAGAAGTACAGAGTAAAAATGATACAACTACTGCTAACCTTATATGATAACATATCTAAGGAGAAAAAACTTAAACCACTACCACTAATATAGTTTTTCCTAAATCACATATTTTATAGATGAACGACGCAGTTAAGTTAAGCTTTGTAAAATGACTACCATTGTTAGTATTAATTAAGGCTAATAGTACTTCACCCAAATGATCAATTGAATAAGGAGGCATTTGGATTGGGTTATTTTATGTGACTTATAGATTAAAAACTTAAAGGCATAAGTTGAGAATCCAAAACTTTTGCGCTCCCTACCTATTGCTTCTGGCTTTCACTAATACTTTAGATCGGCAAATAGGGACATACATAAGAAAAATTATCTACAAGAAAGTATTAGGTGAGATATGATTACTACCAAGTTTTGAATTAACCAAACATGTAAAAACATACACAAAACATGTAGCTAATGAATGTTTTTTGGGTTGTATGAATAGGTGGAGGAAGAGGAGATAATATGAACAACACCGGACAACAACCAAAGAAGATGTTATTTTTTGTATAATCAATTAGCTAAAATGATATGGAACTATTTAAAGAGGAAATATATTTTAGGACATGACATAATTCAAAGCCAAAAAGGTGAGAATATGCTGAATTACTTACTAACATACTGCCGACGACATATGCCTACAAATATATATTGTATAGGTTTATCCTACTTCTTCCATTATTTGCACTGCATGCTTTCCCATTAAAATTATAAACATCCTTTTGAACTCTGCTTGCAGGCAAACATTTTTCCTCCTCCATCAGAATCGACATATGTTATTTGCATCCCAATTGCTATTAAACGTTCTAAGTTACGGCAAAATCCTGCACAACATACATAAATTCATCCTTTCGCATATTCAATTGTTAAAATTAAAATTCACTTACTGTATGCTAGACACTTTACGTTGTTGCGGGTTTCAACTTGAAAGTTATGGGAAATATTGTCCTTTTTAGTAAAAGTAATGAAACCATTTGGCATTCTTTGGATCATCTCCAGACTATTCGGTCCTGAGGCAATTAATGACCCCTGGATAAACATTGATATCCAACATCTCAGTAACAAATTGGAGAGAAGGTACATTAACACTTGATGTTAAAGTTTCTGGCTTATTTGCTTACTATGACTCAAATTCATGCCAACTTTATAGCTCACGACTTTATTTGGTGATATCGTCTGAGTTTCCTGAACAAAGCTTCTACTTAACAAGTAATGCTTCTGGAGAGATATTTTTTTAATTTTCAGATTCTCGATTCATGAGATTTTGGGTTGATGGCCATTTATGGTTGTATCACTGGACAGGAGGCTGGTCAGAGGAGGTTGATCTATTGGCGGACGACATTAGTGAATGCGGGTATCCAACTAGGTGTGGGAATTACTCTCTTTGTGAAAATGGGTAGTATAGCTGTCTTCAATTCGGAGTAGGTCAGACTAACTTTCTCGAGAAAATCAATTACATTCTTTAGGAAAAATAGGTGGGGAAAGAACAATGGGTCATACCTTTTGAGAAGATTTCACCAGTGCTATCAAGGCACCAATGATTTATTGTTGCTGCCCAGGATCTGATCCGTTTCTCTAGGAATATGGACCCTTATTCATAAACCAAATGCTCTTTGTATACTTTGATGGATCAAGGATACAAAATCCTTCACTTATTCTTTGCAATTTAAACTTACGATTTAGAAGTGAGATAAATTCAAAGATCATAACTGACTTTCTTTCTTTTTGTAGTTTTTCTCTTTCTCTCTCCTACTAGGAGTCACTCTCCCTTAGGAATCTTAACTCCTTTTAGGATTCTCAACTCCTTAGAAAAAACTAACTCCTATTTGAAGTCAACCACCTTCTCATTATAAGGGAAGAGTTGGGCAGTGACAACCACCACTAAAAGGATAACAATTATTCATCCTTGAAAAGTCAATTGCATCACCATAAATAAACCACATATTGGAGTCGGGTCAAGATTTTGATCAGGAAGGTCGACATGTGCGACCCATGATTCCCAAAATCTTACATCTCCCACTTTGCACAAGTCACACAATACCTGAGTAAATATCACATCAACCTTATATAGAATTCATATGACAAAATGGTTCGTGCGACCTGTGAATATAAAGGCTTTCCTTCAAGGTCTTATAAGCATTATATAGGAATTCAATCACGTATAGAAAGAATCCATAATCAATCATAAGGATATCTGTACTCAGAATACACCAGACTTTAACTACTCCAGTAGTTAATCATCTTATCCCTCATCCTCATGAATAGGCTGACTCACAAGTCAAAATATAATATCAATTTTCATAGTCTTCCCTTTCTACTCGAATCTATTAGTTTCAACTATTTTCCTAGACATGCAGCACATTACCGAATCATAAGTGGCTATTAGCAACATGCTAAAGTAGCAACATCAATCAAAATTTCAAGAAATAGTAAAAGGTCAAAGGGTATTCAATTGAAAAGTTCATGTATGACTTTTTAGGGTCTCATACAATGAAGAAGCAAGTATCAATCTTTCATTAACCCTCTTGTCACATAACATATGGGGTATGAAACTCGTGCTATGATTTTCACATGTTACATAGGCATATGTGTCTTACTCCAACATCACACGGACCTTGGTCTAGACATTCTCAATGACTAACTGAGTTCCTCTCTACAATTATCCTCAAACTAATTTATCAGAGAAACTCTTGCGTG
The DNA here is from genome assembly GCA_025774065.1 of Solanum ossicruentum. Classification (NCBI taxonomy): domain Eukaryota; kingdom Viridiplantae; phylum Streptophyta; class Magnoliopsida; order Solanales; family Solanaceae; genus Solanum; species Solanum ossicruentum. The sequence goes on from JAOTQR010009258.1 coordinate 11,797, forward strand.
ATTTTTAAGAAACATCTAGAATATGGTAGTGATACATTATCTCTTCATATTCCCCAAAGTAAAAGGCGATTGTTCGTGTGAGATAGCTAATCTCGTGACTTATTCGACACATTCAATAAAAACACATGCCTTCAAAATATAAAACAATCTTATATCCTTGAGAAAGATCTAACAACAAAGTTATATTACAATATAAATCACATCTTATGTAAGACTAGAGACTTAATATATTTCTCAAACAAGTCTCTTGAAATTACCTTCGTAAAGGGATCATCTACCATTTCACGAGTAGGAATGTATTGTAAATTCACTTCTCCACTTGCTAGTATATCTCTTATAAAATTATACTTGATATCAATTTGTTTGGTTTAGCTATGATACTTAGGATCTTTTGTATACAATAATCGCCTGACTGTCATAATAAAAAATCATAGATCCTTTAGATTCTTTGCAATACGCAAATGCTCAAAGAATCTCTTGAACCAAACAACTTCTTCTACGACATATGCACTATCCACAAATTGCTAGGTTATTTCTTACTCTCTTCACAAAAACGTTGTACCACCATTTAGTAAGAACATAATAGATGTCATGATATTGATTATCACTATATGTATAACCTCTTAAAACTAGTCTGCAGTTCCCTTTAGATATTGGAACATTCTTTTCATTGTCTTCCAATGATCGATTCTCTGATTAGATTGATATCTGCTTACTGCACCTATGACATAACACATATCCCATCTAGTACACATCAAAGCACACATTAGACTCCTAATAGTAGTAGAATATGGAACTACACTTTTTCCTTCTCTTTTTCACTTCTTGGACACATTTCAAGGCTTAAAGATTCACCTCTAAATATTGGAGTATCCATGGGTTTGCAACTACTCAACTAAAATTCTTCCAATATTCAAAATGTCGGTATCTTGAGTCCATAGAATGGTCTCTATGGATCTTAACACCCAATATGTAATCAGCTTCACCCATATATTTTATATCAAATAGACTTTGAAAACCATGACTAGATAGTTTTAGATATTCCATATATTTTTTCCACTAATAGCATATAAACTATGTAAAGAGAAAGAGTTACAAACTGTCTTTTCTTATCCTTTAACAATGAAACATGTAGGTTATACCATGTAAATTTCCACAATTAATACTCCACTGAGAAAAGTAGTCTTCATATCCATATGATGTAATTCGAAATCTAAATGTACACTATAGCCAAAAGCAATCGAACAGAGGTAAACTTCACAACTGGTAAAAAGGTTTCCTCGTAATCTATCCAAGCTTCTTGGGTAAAACCGTCTTCCACCAATCGAGCCTTGTATCTCTCTATTGGCCCATCTAATTTACAGTTAATCTTGAGAGTCCACTTATTCTTATGTCATGCCCAAAGTCTTGTTAAGACGAAGTGGCACTCGTTTCCAATAAGGCTCAGGAGAACCAACCTGTATCCATGCAATTTCTATACATATTATAAGGGATTTTTTAGATTCAACATGCTTTTAAGAAAGTAAATAGTAATAACAAGACAAAAGGAAATGCATATGACCAGGCCGTTGGGGCCACCTTGTCTAAAGTATGAGACATGACCATATTTTAATTTACATACTTTACAAAGCCTCTAGATAAGAAAAATTATCTGATAAGGGTCAGGACAGGCCCCGCCTTGACTAACTATACAATACAAAAATATAAGCTCTAGACACACAAAGCTCCAAAGCAACCTGGAGCTTGGGAACATCAAATAGATATCATGTACTCCTACTAGGAGATCTACTAGCACCTGTACCTACAGCATAAAATGCATGTCCCCCATAAGGGACATCAGTACGAGATAGTGTACTGAATATGTAAGGAAGGACATACTATATATGAATTAACCATCCAAATGAAACTATGCACTGGTGTAGGATAAGAGACCTCCTTTAGTTATACTGTGGATCATGTACATTATGTCTTTTTTATTACTTTACCATTACTATATAATCTATGCACAACAAGTAATTCAAATGACCAGCTACTCTGTGGTAAATCTATATCGAGACCGACCCTTGCTAGGCTTTTCCTTTCATCCCTTGGGCTACACCCCGTGATAGGTTCGACCCTAACTAGGTGATTCTTCCACCCCTCAGATTACCACCCATCAATAAGCAATATAATTTAACTTTTAATTACATTTGAGATAATTCTTTTGATGGTCATAATATTGGAGTTGTCAGACTGTAGATGTAGCATGTGAAATGTAAATAACCATACCAGACAATATGATAATAAAAAGAGTACGTTAAACAAATAATGAAATGCATATGAGATGAAATAACTCATAAACATTATTTAGCAACAAGAACCCATGTAACTTTGTATCCATGTGTGTATGCAAATTAGAAGATGACTATGCATGGGAGCATATGAATGTGTGAAAGAGTGGAGACACAGCTAATAATTGTGTAGCAGTTAGTAAGTGCCTTTATGTGCCAAGAAAGAATCTAGATTTCATGCCAAGCAATACAAAATCGAGTAGCCTTACATACCTCGTTGTATGACCTCATTATTACCTCGAGATAACCTTCCCTTCTTCCAAATAGCTATCTATAGTATATTAGGTGAAAAAACAAGCATTAGCAGCCAATCAATATATCTTGCTAGCCTAATATCATAAAAAAACAAAACATGGGCAACAAGTGGGTAATTATAACCCACACATATTCTTTCAATCCTTCCATCACTTATCATATTTTCTAACACACATTCTCATTGCCTGTTTTAGTGCCATAGCAGTCTCAAAAAAGCTCACAAAGCACAACACATAACGATTATACACAACATATGAGTAGGCGGCATAACATTACGTCGTCTTGCTACACTTCGAAGTCAATAATCCCAAATTTGTTTTAACTTCAACCAAACTTTATATAACATATTACACATAAAACTAGCTTTAGAAAACTAGAAAATTAGTCCTAAAGTAGATGGAGGTCGCGGAACAAAAATTTCCAACTACCAACCCACAAGTTTGTACTAAGAACACAATTACGATATCATACAAGAACCCACTTTTGCCGACTATAAAAATGATGCACCAGCCCTGATACATCATTATAGAACTAAAAATCATTAAGAATAGTAGCCTCCCTTTATTATCAATCAAACCAAAAAGTGAAAGGCTCCCAAATAAAATTAAAATTGTACAACAATCTTGGAACACATGTTGTCCAAAATTTCAGCAAAAATAATACCAGCCTAGTTCTCTTGTTTATCATGAAGAAGCCATACTAAATGCACAACAATAATAACTTACCTTTTCCTTCAAGGTTGAGGGCCTCCTTAAGAACCCTAAAAGCTTTTTGTGGCTACTTTACAAAGTCAATAAAGAATAACAAAGAACCCTTGTGAAAGTTGAAATTTTCCAAGTCTAAGAATGATTTGAAGGTTCTGCTTGTAACCCCTTTTAAAAGATTACCTTGGCTGAGTTTCTTTATTTTATCAAGATAGCAATGTACCATTTAATCCTTTTTACTTGGGCCTTATTAGGTTGCAAACTGACGGGCCTTGGCTACCCATTTTTCCCCTTTCTCCTTGCTTAGTTTGGGCCCAAATCATTAAGTAAGATGTGATGTACTTGGGATCTTTTCCATTTATTTTTGGGCCATAAATATTATCCATTTATGATGCTGAAATGTGGGTTAAAGTTAAACCCTTAACACGGACTCGAACAGATTCGGCTTCGGGCCTTGTCTCTGTCTAGCTAACAAATTTAACTTAAGCAAGTAGGTGACTCACCTGCTAGCTTCCTAAATCTTGCAAGCACCTCAATTCTATCACTTTCTTTAGGATCGTGATCTCTTCATTTTGACATAAAACTTGTATACACTCGATCCTCTTAAGCGTTAGACGCACATATTGCCCTCTAATATGAGATTCAAACACTTTTAAAAATGGGTGCTAATTTGACCAATCCATATCATGTTTCATTTGCATAGAACTATTACATGTAAGATGTGGGGTGTTACATCCTCCCCCCTTTAGGAACATTCGTCCTGGAATGTTGGCACTATTGGATAGCTTAATCAATGTTAAACCTTTACTTAAACAAGCTTTTGACAACACACTAAGTATTCAATCACATATACCTATTAGTGTCCCAACTACGCATGTTGGACTTCCTCTTTAGACTTAAATAAGTAAGGGTATTTTGATTTCATCGTATCCTCAGCCTCCCATGTAATTTCTTTTGCTTGCTGGTTTCTCCAGAGTACTTCAACTGAAGATATTTATTTATTCCATAGTTTCTTAACTTGACGATCTAGAATAGCAATTGGTACCTCTTCTGTAACCTGCACATATTCAATATGATTGATAAGAGATGGGTTACCTATTTATTATCAAAGCATTGAGTCATGAAAAACTGGATGAACTATTGAATGCTCTTGCGGTAGCTTTAGTAAGCTGCCCGAACCTCTTAATAATCATATATGGCCCCATATAATGTGGTCTCAGTTTTCCTTTCTTACAAAACTTCATAACTCCTTTCATTGGAGACACCTTTAAAAATACCCAATCCCATACTGAGAATTCCAATCCTCACCTCCTATCATCCGCATATGGTTTGTGAAGACTTTGGGCCATTTCTGGCCATTGTTGTATTACCCTAACTTTTCCCATGGCTTATTGTGTTAGATCTACCTCGAACAAGGTGGTTTCATACACTTCAAACCATCCAATTGGTGACCTACATTTCCTTCCATATAAATCTTCATAAGGTGCTATCTTGATACTTGATGTAGTAGTATTATTAGAGGAAAATTAAATAAGTGGCAAATCATCCGCCCAACTACCTTTAAAGTCTAATGCAGAAGCTCGCAACATATCATAAAGTGTTAGAATAGTGAACTCAGCTTGACTATCTATATAAGGCCCAATGCAGAAGCTCGCAACATATCATTAAGCCACAAATTCTGCAAGGTCCTTTTTCATGTCTCCCCACTAAAACATCCCCTTTAGGTCATGATACATCTTAGTTGATCCTGGATGGATGGAATATCTGGAATGATGGGCTTCTTCCATTATCCTCTTCCTTAGTCCATTAATATCAGGCCCACATAATCTATTTTGGCAATACAATACTCCACTTTGTGTAAGTTCAAAGCCCTTCATTGTACCCTGACTCAACTTTTCCTTAAGCTATCGTAAAAGAGGATCCTCGTACAATTTTTCTTTCACCTCCATTACTAATGAAGTCACTGCTGCAATATGTACAATAACCCCTTCCTTTGGAGTTTCAAGAAGGCAAACTCCCAAACTGTGTAGTTGACGTAAATTCTTAGCCACTCCTTTACTTACTATGGCCTGATCACCAGTATTCATGATTGTCTTATGACTCAGAGCATCGGCTACCATATTTGCCTTCCCCAAATGGTATAGTATAGCAATGTTGTAATTTTTTATTAGCTCTAGCCATCTCCACTATGATAAATTTAGGTCTTTCTACTTAAAAATGTACTACAAACTCTTATGATCAATATATAGGTCAACATGAACCCCAAACGAATAGTGGTGCTATATTTTCAGAGAAAATACAATCGTTGCTGGCTCAAGATCATGTGTTGGATGGTTTTTCTCATGTGGTCATAGTTGTTTAGAGGCATAAGCAATTACCCTACCATGTTATATAAATACACACCCTAATCCAACTCTTGAATCACAGCTTTACACTGCATGCCCCTCGGTGCCTTCTATTAATATTAGCACAGGTGCAAAAGTTAATCTGCTTTTCAATTCATGGAAGCTCCTTTCACATGCATCCTTCCATTGGAACTTGGTTGCCTTATGTGTTAATTTTGTTAGAGGTGCAGAAATAAATGAAAAACCTTAAACAAAGCTCCTGTAATAACCTACCAACCCTAGGAAGCTCCAAATTTCTGTGGGTGTTGTTGGCCATGGCCAATCTTTCACAGCCTCTGACTTTTGTGAATCAACCCTTATTCCCTCATCGTACACAATATGACCCAAGAATGCCACTGATCTTAGCCAAAATTCACATTTAGAAAACTTGGCATACAACTGTCGATTACGTAGAACTTGTAACATCTGTCATAAGTGATTTGTATAGTCCTCTTCTATTCATAAATATGCCAAAATGTCATGTATAAATACTATCACAATCATATCCATGAAGGGCATAAATACCCTATTCATCAGATCCTTAAAGACTGCTGATGCATTCGTTAGCCCAAATGACATAACAAGAAATTCAATGTGACCATAGCGTGTTCTGAAAGCTATCTTGGGTATATCTTTCTCCTTCACCCTCACTTGGTGATAACATGATCTCAAATTAATTTTTGAAAAGCATTTGGTACACTTTAATTGATCAAATAAATCATGAATCCTTAGGAGGGGGTATTTGTTTTTAATTGTCACCCTATTCAATTGTCGATAAATGATACAAATTTTCAAGGTACCATCCTTCTTATGTACAAATTAAACTGGTGCACCCTAAGAGGACACGCTAGGTCTTATAAAACCCTTCTCCAATAAGTCTTTTAACAGCTCTTTTAATTCACGCAATTCTTTGGGGGTCATTCAATGTGGAGGGATGGAAATAGGTTGAGTTCCTGAAAGTAAGTCAATAAAAAAATCTACTTCACGTTCTAGAGGTAAGCCCGGAAGTTCTTCAAGGAATAGATTAAAAAATTCATTCACTACTAGAACTGATTGAAGAGTTGGTGATTCTGCCTCCATATCCCTTACTCTAACTTAATGATATATATACCCCTTTGATATCATCTTTCTAGACTTAAAATAAGAGATAAACTTACCCTTTTTCACCCCAACATTGCCTTCCCATTCAAGAACAGCCTCATTTGGAAAGTGGAAGTATACTCACTTAGTTCGGCAATCCACGGTCGTATAGCATGAAGCTAATCAATCCATATCCATTATAATATCGAATTCCACCATTTCTATCTCAATAAGGTTAACCAATGTGTCACGATCACAAATTGTTACTACACCATCATAATAAATCCTTATAGCCATAATAGATTCACCGGTTGGTGTAGACACTTCAAATGGTTAGTTCAATAATTTGGGTGTTCTCTTAAGCGTCCCAACAACTGCTGGAGTGATGCATGATTATGTGAAATGATGGACATTGTACCTATGACCACATCGGGTGAAGCTTCCAAGTTTTGCCGACTTCCCAGAGCGTAAGTGCGATTCTGGACTACGCTAGAGCTAGCTGCCCCTCTAGCACCTCTACTATGACATGTAGGTGCTTCTGACCCCTACCTAAGGTAGAAATTGATAATGATGATGTGATAGCTGATCCAGTAGGTTATGCTATAGCCCCCATACGTCTCCTTGGGCAATATCTAATCATATGCTCTGGTGCACCACACAAATAACAAACATCTGTCCTAATATGACATATACCTAAATGAATTCTTCCACACTGTTTACAAGGCTGCTTAGGTATCATTTGCTTGCCTGCCAAATATCCTGTTGTCCCTGCACCTTGTCCCTCACCTCATTGACCAAACTGATTACTTCTAGAACCTTGAAGTTGTGGTGGAGCACTGCCTGCAGATTAGGAGGATGATGGCCTAGGAGGTCTATTAGAAAATCGAGGCCTAAGCACACTTTTGGATGATGTAAACTACCCCTTAGATCTGGCCCTTTTGGCCTGCCCTCTTTCCAACTCTTATGTCCTTCTTCTTTGCCTCTGATCCTCCAGTTTCTACACAAAAGCATGCATTCTCGTTATATGTATGTTTTTATTCACGGAAGCAATAGTACAGTCTCAGACAAGATACGTATCCTATCTATCCACATATTAATGAACTCTATCTACCATAGAAGCAACTACATTAGAAGCATACCTGGACAGCAAATTAAATTGAAAGCTATACTCCCTCACACTCATATTCCCTTGGTAGAGGTTCAAGAACTGATCAGCACGGGCCTCTCAGATCTCTAATGGAAAATAATTGTCAACAAATGCCTCTTTCAACTCCTTCCAGGTAGTTGGAGGTGCATCTATATCCTTGATTGCGTCGAAGCTTCATACCAGAACATAGCCGTACCGTTTAATCTATACGCTGCTAGCTCAACAGATTTTGTACCACTCATATGCATAACATCTAAAGTGCATTGAATCTGATCAATAAAGTCTTGAGGATCTTCATTAGGATCTGAATCAGTGAAGGATGGAGGGTCCAAATTAAGAAAGTCATGTATCCTCATGCTAGCTATCCTATTCGCACCACTTGCACCTAAAACTGGGCCTTCTTGTCTTTGACCTTGGGCAGCAAATATACGAGTCAATAGTTTGACTGCATTTCTCAGATCCTACACAGTAGCATCGTTAGGTGGTTCTGGGGAAATTTCAGTACTTCTTGGTTCATCAAGACCTGGAGGAGTTGGAGAAGTTTGTGATAGAGACTCATCTTGAGCCTCATTTCGTTGTTTCATCCAACTGGGTATACCAACTGACACTTCAACTTCTTTTCCTTTACCTTTGTTTTTTCTAGTTTCTAGCATAATTGTTGTACAAAACAATTTAGGAGTTAGACATAATACATATATTATACTTGGCTCGATGGCACAATCTAAAGAACGAAAGGAAAGTGACAACTCCTAAATGCCACATAGCCTCCTTCTTATAAATCTGGTGCACAACACATCGATAAACAAAACTCTACATAGACACGACTTTATAGACTCCCTAGGAAGACCCACTCTGATACCACTTTTGTCACCCCCAAAGTCCCGTTAAGGCGGACTGACACCCATTGATGATAAGGCTCGGGAGAACCAACCTGTATCCATGCGCTTTATATACATATTATAAGCGATTTCTACATTCAAAATAATAATAACAAGGTAAAAGGAAATGCATATGATTAGGCCATTGGGGCCACGTTGTCTAAAGTATTAGACATGCCAACACTTTAATTTACATAGTCTATAAATCCTCAAGATAAGGAAAATTATCTAATAAGTGTCTGGATAGGCTCGCCTCGATTAACTATACAATACAAAAATATAAGATCTAGACATGTAAAGCTCCGAAGCAACCTAGAGCATGGTAACAACAGCTGGATATCTTGTACTCCTACTGAGGAGATCTACTAGAACCTATACCTGCAGTATGAAATGCAGGTCCCCCGTAAGGGATGTCAGTATGAGATAATATACTGAATATGTATGGCAAAAAATACTATAGTTGAAGTAACAACTCAAATGAAACTTTGCACCGGTGTAGGATAATAGACCACCTTTAGTTATATTGTGGGATCATTTGCTTTATGTTCTTTTTATTACTTTATTGTATAATCTGCGGACAACATGTAATATAATTGACCAGCTAACCAGTGATAAATCTATATGGGAATCATCCTTGGCCAAGATTTTCCTTTCACCCCTTGGGCTAGCCCGTGATAGGATCAACCCTAGCTATGTGATTCTTCCACATCTCTGGTTACCACCCATCAATAAGTAATATACTTTACCTTTTAATTACCCTTGAGATTATTCTTTTTGTGCTCATAATATTACAATTGTAGGACTATAGGTGTAGTATGTGACATGTAAATAATCATACATGATAATATGACAATGAAAAGGGTATATTACACAAATAATGAAATGTGTATGATATGAAAACTCGTGAACTTTATTTAGCAACAAGAACTCATGTGACTTTGTATCCACATATGTATACAACTTTGAAGGTGTATGTATGGAGGCATATGAACATGTGAAAAAGTGGATGCATGGTTAATAGTTGTGTCGGAGTTGGTAAGTGCCTTTATGTGCCAAGGAAGGATCTAGATTTCATGCTAAGTAATAAGAAATTGGGTAGCCTCACATACCTCGCTGTAAGACCTTACTATTACCTCAAGATAATCTTCCCTTCCTATAAATACTTATCTACAATATAGCAGGTGATAAAACTAGAATTATAAGCCAATAGATACATCTACGCAACCAAATCTCATAAAAAAAACCACACGGGCAGCAAGTGTGTAATTATCAACCCGCGCGTATTCTTTCAATCCTTCCATCTCTAATCATATTTTCAAATGTACATTCTCATTTCCTGGTTTGGTACCACAAAATTCTCACAAAATCCCACAAATTACAACACATTACAATTATACACAACATACAAGTAGGCGGCATAACATTACGTTATCTCGCTACACTTTGAAGTCAACAATCCCCGATCTATTTTAACTTCAACCAAATATTATATAACATACTTACATATAAAACAAGATTTAGAAAGGTCCAAAAATAGTCCCAATGTAGATGGAGGTCGTGGAACAACAATTCCCAACTACCAGCCCACTAGTTCGTACGAATAACACAATTACGATATCATATAAGAACTCCCTTTTATGGACTATAAAAATAGTGCAACAACTTTAATACATCATTATAGAACTAGGACTCATTATTCAAAGTAGCCTGCCTTCATTATCAATCCAACCAACAAGATAAAAGCTCCCAAATACACAAGAAAAGTGTACAACAATCTTGGAACAGATGTTGTTCAAAATTTCTCCACAAATAATACCAGCCTAGTTCTCTTGTTTTTCATGAAGAAAGCATTCTAAATATACAACTATAGTCACTTACCTTTACCTTTATATTTGAGGTCCTCATAAGAACCCTAAAAGCTTCTTGTGGCTGCTTTACAAAGTCAAGAAAGAATAACAAAGAACCCTTGTGAAAGCTGAAATTTTCTAAGTCTAAGAATGACTTAAAGGTGTTGCTTGTAACCCCTTTTAAAGGATTACTTTGGCCGACTATCTTTTGCATTTTAGACCTTATTTTATCAAGTTAGTAATGTACCATTTTGCAACTTTCACTTGGGCCTTATTGGTTTGCAAAATGATGGGCCTTGGCTGCCCAATATTCCTCTTTCCCCTTAATTAGATTATGCCTAAATCATTAAGTAAGATGTGATGTACTTGGGAACTTTTCGTATTATCCTTGGTCCATAAATATTGTCCAATTACGATGCTAAAATGTGGGTTGAATTTACACCCATAACACGGACTTGGATAGATTCGGCATCAAGCCTCGTCTACATCTAGCTAGCAAATTTAAGCTAAGCAAATAGGTGACTCAACTGCTAGCATCCTAAATCCTCTCTCACTTAATTTAGGGTCGTGATCTCCTCAATTTGACATAAAACTTATATACACTCAATCTTCTTAAGCATTAGAGCAGATATCACCATCTAATATGAGATTCAAGCACTTTTAAAAATTGGTGCTAATTTGAACAAAACATATCATGTTTCATTTGCATAGAACTAGTACACAAACCAAATGCCCTTTGTATACTTTGATGGACCAAGGATACAAAATCTTCCACTGATTTTTTGCAGTTTATTCTTACGGTTTAGAAATAACATAAATTCAAAGATCGTATTTTGACTTTCTTTCTTTTTGCAGTTTTTCTCTTTCTCTCTCCCACTAGGAGTTACTCTCTCTTAGGAATCTCAACTCCTTTTAGGATTCTGGACTACCTAGAAAACACTAACTCCCACTTGCAGTCAACCACCTTCCCATTATAAGGGAAGTAGTTGGGCAGTTATAACCGCCACTGAAATGATAACAACTGTTCCCCCTTATCCTTTAGGAATCTCAACTCCTTTTAGGATTCTCGACTACCTAGAAAAAACTAGCTCCCACTTGCAGTCAACCACCTTCCCATTCTCGACTTGTAGTTAGGAATCTCAACTCCTTTTATGATTCTCGACTACCTAGAAAAAACTAACTCCCACTTGCAGTCAACCACCTTCCCATTATAAGAGAAGTAGTTAGACGGTTACAACCGCCACTGAAATGATAACAACTGTTCCCCCTTATCCTTTAGGATAAGGTTGAAGAGTTAACCGCATTACCATAACAAAAACCACATCTTGGGTTGGGTGAAGATTTGGATCGGGTCAGTTCACAAGTGCCACCTATGATCCCTAAAAGCTTACACACTCAACCAAATCAGGGGTGTGTCCTTGTCATACCTATCTCTTGTGAACATTCCCTATATCATATTCTTATGAAGCTTAATGACATAGATTATGTTCCTCTCTATTTGCGATATGGTACCAACAAAATAGATCTAGAAAATTGTAAAAGATCTTACTTATGCAACTGTTCATACAAAGCAACTTAATTTCGATATAGTGGTTCTTGTAACATAATGGGTGTTCTGCTATGTTTAATGATGTGTTTACGCTCATGAACAATTATGGAGCACCCAGTGATAACAATACCACTATTTTCATCATGGTGCAGAACACTTCTAACTTACAAGCCTCTCCATCACTTGTCTATTCAAAGAAGAAATCAAAGCATGTCCCTACAATAGTAGGATCCACCATTTGAGCTTTATTTGATTTACTTTCCTTTGTTTTAACTTGCTTTGCCTTGCTCTCAAGAAAGATAAAGTACATGAGGAAGCCAAGGAAGAGTTTCCATGATCAAATACCAAGAATGCCTACTAGATTTTCCTAAAAGGAACTAACTGTGATGACACAAAATGTCAGTGAGAAACTTGGTGAAGGGGTATTTGGTTCTGTATTTGATGGAAAAATGAGTGATGCCACCAAAATAGAAGTGAAGCATCTACAAGGTTTTAGTAATGTGAAAAAAAATATTCTTAGCTGAGGTAGCAACAATACATAGCATTCAGCATGTCAAACACTCATATCTAGTAAGTCTTGTTGGACTTTGCACTGAGAAGTCGCACAGACTTCTTGTTTATGAATACATAGCCAATGGAAGTTTAGATAGGTGGATTGTTCACGAAAAAAAGGAACAATCACTCACATGAGATGTCAGGGATAAAATCATATTAGATGCTTCCAAGGGCCAACTTACCTACATGAATATTATAACAATAAAACTATCTATTTGGATATTGAACCTCAGAACAATCTTCTTGATTATAATTTCAATGCAAAGTATCAGATTTTGGTTTGTTAAAGCTTGTGAGGAAAGATGAAAGTAAGATAGTTACAATAATGAGAGGAATACACAGCTATTTAGTGCCTGAATGGTTGGATGAAGTCATCATTGAGATAGTGGATGTTTATAGCTTCAGGATTGTAATCCTGGAAATCATCTGTGGCTGAAAGAATTTAGATCATCTTCAAGCTGAGGATGATATGCATTTTGCTTAGTTTTTTCATGAGAAAGGAATTGGAGACACAACTCTTAGAAATGGTGGACAAGAAGAGTGAAAACATGCAACTACACAGAAAAGAGGTTATGGAAATGATGAAGATTGTAGCCTTGTGCTTACAAAGTCTTTATACCAAGTGGCCTTCCATGTTAATGGTAGTTAAGGTGTTCCAGGGTTTCGTCACTGCTGAAGCCAACCTAGATTACATCTTTAAATTTTCAACAATGATAAGATGTGTTTCCAGAACTAATCATGAAAGGGAAGTGGTGATTGGTATCAACTAACCACTTCAATCTCAGCTTCCAGGACCTAGGTAACTTGCTAGTTAAGTTCCAACAGTGTGATTGCATAATCGCTCCTACTTTTCATTTTGTTATAAATTGTATAATTTCAGTTTACAACTTGATTTAGGATTCTTATTTATATTTATCATCAAAATTGAATAGGTAATGAGTCACAACTGTTAGAGAAATGTTTTGTTAATAGCATCATGAGCCTCCTCTGTTTTAACCTTGCTCTCATTCTTGTATCTTTAAGTCTGTTTAGGATTTTTTTTGTTTTTTCTTGATAGTTGTCTTATTGTCTCATTGTGTTCTTCTTTGGTTTGAGTACATATTTTAAGCTCTAATAAAATATTGTTGTCTTTGCTGTTGTTAATACTGAATAAGTATACACCTTACTCTTATAAATATAAAATGTGCATTAATATTATATATTATAAATCATATCATCATATCATATTAACATATCTTATCATATCTATATCAACTATTCATGAATGTTCAATATATACAAATATATAAAAAATACCACGTCCAACGCACGTGTCGTAGGTCTACTACATGCGTGTGTGTACATATATATATATATAAGACCAGTTAAAGATAGCTAGTACAATTATTGATGCAATGCAAATTAGATGTATGCATGCAATGCTTTGGGTGGAATCACAATTGTCACTGAGCTAGTATACACATATATCGAGCTAAAGCTATCAGACAGAACCTCGGGGCATCGCTGACCATGCACTGAAATCTCAATGCATAGGGTAGAATTATAACTGTCTTCAATATACATATCCATCAAGCTAAAGCTACCAAATAGAACTCGAAAGCGTTGTTGGCCATGTACTGAAATCTCTCAAGTGTCAGAATATCTCAACCTTGACACCTTTGTATTGTCAAGGGGTGGTACAAATGCAGTATGAGTTTAATTCATGTCAATGCACAAATCAAAGTATATAATAACGATATAGTAAGAATATTGACAAAGAATCATCAGGGAATCTAGGAGATAGTATCAAGTGTCATAATTGGAACAACAAGTGATCACCATGTCTCAAAGCACCACACTTTCACTAGTTGCCAAATACATCAATAATATTATGCTTTGCAAGTCCCTAAAATGTGCATATAAGTTTTATAAATACCTCAAATACCATTAATTTCTGCAATGTTTCCAAAATAATATCACAAGTTTCATCTTATCACCATAGTATCTAAAAGAACCTCGAACATCAAACTACATCTCAAGTTGCCAAAATTTTTACAATGAACTCCAATTCCAATATAATCGATATCATATATTCTCTAGGTACTATCATAATAATCCAATTACTCATGAGACAATCCATGTCTTACAATTATCACATAATAATATATAATAGGTCAAATCAAGTCCTAAAAAGGTTAGAGGAACCTACCTTGATGCAAAAACCGCACTCAACCCAAGCTTTTGATCACTCCAAGACTCAAAATAAGCTTAAAATTAACTAACATATACTACATATCAAGAGAACAATGTTGACACTATTGACATGAATTAGACTTAGGGGCAAAATGGTAAAACTTATGGCTAAAGTTTGAAATTCTCGAATCTGAAAATTGAAATAAAAATTATGATTCCACATGAGCAAAGGAGTTCATAAGTGAAATACCACTAAAATTGAGCTCAGATTGAAGGAGAATTCAACATTTAAAGTTTCCAAAACAAAGATATGGAAATTCGAATTTTAAGTATTCAAAATATGAAATCCAAGATAATGTCAAGAGGAAAGTATGGAAATTAATTAATTTGATGTTAGAAACAATTACCCAAAACTTCTCCAAAAAGCTCCTTGTCAAAGTCTCTCCAAGAAAGATTGAAAATGTTAAAATGGACGAAATGGTTGTTTTCTCGAAATAAACTGTTCAAGTATGAAATCTTCTCCGTGAATGCGGATAAGCTTGTACAATCGCAAAAGTCAACACATGTCAACACTCTACAAACGCTAAGTTCTAGGGTTCGTACACTCCACGAACATGGATAGTACCTCTGTGAATGACAAGGCCAAAGAAATTAACCCTTTGCAATCATAGGGGAAATGGCGCGAATGCGGAGAGTAAATTACTCTGCACTAGATATTAGCAAACTAGCTCTAGGAAATTCTCAAAACGGACACTCGTGGTTTGATCAGAACCCGGGTCACATAAACCAAACTTGTATACCTACCAGAAACAGTGGTTTGGGCTCAACAAAATTATTACAATTCGATTCGGAGGTCTCCTTAACCCAATTATTGATAAATCTCATTGAAACTAGTTTAAAACTTAAAATACAAAAAATGTCATCGAAAAATCCAAATAGTACAGTGATACTATTTCTAGTGTTAATTTTGCCATCCAAAACTATTGGAACTGTCAAAATTTAGATTAAAGCTTCTAAACTACGAATGTTTACCAATGTAACATCCCACACTTTCTTAGGAATATTCCTATAATCGTAATTCCCTTATATCTCAAATCGGGATATTTAAACACCCCTTCACATAGCTGTGAAAGACTTTATGATATATTTTTTTCAATACCTCAAAATCCATGTAGAATTTCATAAATCCGACTGCATATTCTTGTTTGGAGGTCAAAATTATGTGGGATAACGAGTACCTACAAGGTATACTTTGTCTATGCCAAAAAAAAGAATTTATTGAAACTTTGCAAAAATAGTAGTTGTCCACGATGCAAACTTGAGGCGGACTAGTTCAAAAAATTCTGAAGTTTGCTCTTTTTTCACTCCAAGGGAATTGTGTAACAATCATATATCTATATACATGAAAATTCCTCATTGTATAGACATTTTAAGTCCTAAAACCAACAAAAAACCTCCCAAAATCCTCTCTAAACTTCATCAAATTCTCCATTTGTTCTCAAGGTTTTCAAAAAGTTTTGTTGAAATAATAGGAAACCAAGTCAACCCCAAGTCTTCCTCGAGATTCAAGGGACCCAAAACTCATTCGGATCTAAGGATTTTACTCAAGCTTCAAGCCTCCAATTCAAATCTTCTTCAAGAAACTCTCCAAAGTCAAGGTATGTTGGTTTTAGACATTGGGTTCTTCCACCATTGGTGCCCAAATCTCCTTTTTACTCAATTTGTCTTATTTAAAGTTAACTTTACAAATGGGTTTATTATTATGAACATGTCTATGAACTATGTTAAAGCTATGTAAAGTTGTGACTGTTTGGCTTCGTTTTGAGCAATAAATATTGGATCTATTGTAATATTTGATGAGGGTTTTTGATGTATATTGCTTGAGGGTGTGCAAAGTATTAATTGATGGTTTTACGATGTATTTTCTTACATGATTCATCTCTAAATTACATGATTTTATACTAGCATTACACACCCGCTAAATGATTGATAAAACGTACGGATGTGGTTTCTTGAGGAGTTAAAGGTCCAAAGCATGAGATATGATATGAATGACTATATGATGATGAAATGACCTTATTTATATGATATACTCTATATAAAGTGTTGCATTAGACGATACCCGATCCGGGGGAACAAGAGCCCAGGTAACCATGTTAGGGGTTTAGACTCATCAACCACGCGAGGGGTTTATACTTCATCATTTTGTTGGTAAGGTGTGGTTACCATCAACCACGTGAGGGGTTTATACCACACAACCACCAAGGGATTTTGTACCTTGAACCACTCGCTTGGTTGCGTTAGACCATACCCGATAAGTGGGGAAGGGGGGGAACATGAGCCTGGGTAACAATGTTGGAGGTATATACTCATCAACCATGCGAGGGGTTTATACATCATCACTGTGTTGGGAAGGTGTGATTACCATCAACCATGTTAGGGGTTTATATCACACAACCACCAAGGGGTTTATACCTTGAACAGCTAGCATGGTCTCTTCTTCACATATGATATCCTATAAGAGTATATTTTACTTAAGCATGTTCTACTTAAGCATTGATCATATATACCATATTTTTATATCATGTTTATTGCTTAATATTATGCATTTTGGTTATGATGCCTAATTATTGTTGAATTTTATCCTACATACTTAGTACATTCAAATGTACTAACGCATAATCTATGCCTATATGAATTTACTATGTAGGGACTAGAGCTCTTATTGATTCTTCTCGTGGCTAGACAGATTGTTCAAGTTAGCCTTTTGTGAGTCCTCCATTCTAGGGATGATGACTATTCTCTTATGTTATGTATTAAGACTCTATTTTGTTTATTGTATCTTATGACCATGAAGGTAAGCCCGGTTGCATTTCCTTGGCCCCCCTAAGTATTTATGTTTAGAGTTGTTATTGGACAAGTTATGTATTATGTTGGAGCTTTGACACATCTATATTATTTAGGCATTAAGCTCTCTCTTTCTCTCTCTCTCTCCCTTAGTCCCAATTCCCCTTGTTCATGTTTCACATGTTGTTTTATATTGATTCCGTGACCAAGGATGTGTAATGATATGCTATGAAGCATGTTTTGTGTTACCTTTGGGTTCCCCATTCGCTGGTCACATCAAGGTGCTAGGCTTGGGTCATGATAGAGATTATATTAGAGCACTACGTTGATAGCTCCTCAGAGTCCAACATACTGCATCAAATATATTACTATTCATGGTTGTGAAGGGCACCATGACTATGAGTAGGAGGTTAAGATGCATTTTAGGAAATATTTCCCTTCTTCATATTCTAAGTCATGGTATAGAGTTGTGGTAAGCTTTTTCACCTAACGATTGTTCTTTTCTATGCTAGATCATGCCAAACACTAGAGAAAGGCATGCCCAACCTCCCTAGGAGCAACCCAACAAGGGTGAGCTCTGGGATACCGTCAATATGCTTGCCCAAGTGGTGGTCAACCAAGTCCAACAAGGGGCCCAAGCCCCTCTTGCCACTACGCCTGGAGCTAGAGTAAGAGACTTCATGAAGATGAATCCTCCAGTTTTCCATGGGTCCAAGGTGGATGAAGATTGATCTGTTGTCAAAATACAACACATTTGGTGCCTGAAACAAGGGACTTTGTGAGTTTTTAAAGTGATTTTTTAGTGTTTTTATGTTAATATTGCAGAAAAGTTGGGTTGGCACGAATTTTAAGAAAAGTTGCAGATTTTGCTGAAGCATAGGTCATACGAGCCTACCTACGAGTCGTAGCTCACTCTATGAGTCGTAGGTTGTGTCGTGGTAAGATTCAGAGACAAAAAATAAAAAATCTAGCAAGTTAAGGTCACCCCAACAAGCTCAGCCTATTATTTGTAAGACACACTTCAACTTGTATAGGTGGAGACGTAGCAAGAATGAGAGAGCCAAAATATTGGACCAAAAACTGAAGACCAAGCCTACGTGACAAACATATGAGTCATACACCAAGCAACGACTTGTACCTATGAGTCGTACTAGTTCAGCCAAAGAAGCCAAGAACCTAATATGAGACCCCAAGTATGACTCGAAGGTCATTACGACTCGTAACTATGAGACTTATAAATTGCCAACTGTCTTTTCTCTGTAAATTCTAGGGTTATTTTGTAAATACTATATATAGCTTAAGTTAGGTTTTTGAGAGGGAGTTCAACCAGTAGGCATTTCACCATTACGTTTTGAAGCTTTTCTTAGTTTTTTTAGGGTATTTTATTGTTCTCTCTTGGAAAACTCATTTTGGGGATTGAAAATCTTGCCTTGTACTCATTGTTGATCAATCAAGCTTATGAGTTTGCAACTTGTGGTGCTTATTTTCTTCATTGTTATTGGTAAAACTCTCAACTATGTCTATAATGTGCATTTTTTGTGTGGCTTTCTTTAGCCATAAGTAGCTAAGTACCCACAACTTGGGGTTGCAGGAAGCATAGGTAGTTGACTTGAAATAACCTAGTTTCTTGCATTTCTATGATTAGGTTTTTATATGTATTATCTATTTCCCTTAATTTTTGTTGTTGTTTGGTGGTGGCCAACACCAAACCCTGGCTACTATCACGATCCCGACAAAGGTAGTGACAAATAGGAAAAACAAAGTAGATGACTTAATGTAACACCCCACATCTTACAATATTGGTACTATGCAAATGAATTATGGCATGATTTGGTCATATTAGCACTAATTTTGAAAAGTGCTTGAATTTCATGTTATAGGGAGATATATATGTATAATGCTTAAGAGGGTCGAGAGTATACATGTTTTGTGCCAAATTGAGGAGATCACGACCTTAAATGAAGTAAGAGAATTGAAGTTCTTGTAGGACTTAGGAAGCTAGCAGGTGAGTCTCCTATTTGCTTAGCTTAAATTTGCTAGCTAAATGGAGATGAGACTCGACACCGAATTAGTCCAAACCTGATTATAAATAAAGTCCGTGTTAAAGGTGTAAATTTTGCCATCTTTTAGCATCACCCATGTACTATATTTTCAGCCCAAGAAGGATATTAGAAATGTCCCAAAGACATCACAATCTACTTGACCATTTGGGCCCAAAACTAAGTGAAGAGAAAGTTAGAAAACGGGCAACCCAAGCCCATCAACTTGGAGACCCATTTAGGCCCAAGTGTATGGGCTAAGCTGGTGGCTAACCAGCTTATTAATATGTGATATAAGGTGGTCAAAAAGTGAAGAGTAAGGCGGCTAAACTAGGCCTTTAAAAGGGGTTACTAGTAGCAGAATTCATTCACTCTTAAGACTTGGAAATTCAGCTTTTTCAAAACTTTATTGTTCTTATTTCTTAACATAGAAAGATGCAACAAGGGAACTTCTAGTGTTCTTGGAGAAGCCCTACACCTTGAAGGTAGTGGTAAGTAAGTTTACACATGTGTCTAGTATGGTTTTTTTATTAAAAAAACAACAAGTATATGCTAGTATCATTGTGCTGGAAAGTTGGGATAGCATGTATTTAGAAAGTTATTGCACAGTTGCCTTTTCTTATAATGACTTCTCTATGGTCTGTGGGCTGTATTATGAAGAAAAATTGATGTTCTTAATATGGTTTGAGTTATAGTTATTACCTTAAGATTTGCACCCTGATTTTGGTTTTAATTAACTAAGGAGTTTTATTATGCTATCCTAAGGGTAATGTAGACTAAAACTTGTGGGCTGTTGGATGGAAGGCTATTAGCTCACGTCCTTCATGAATTCTTGAGTGCTATTGTGAGACTATTTTAGGTCTATTTTCATGTGTAAATGTTGTTGGAATAGTTTGGTTAGAGTTGGAATATGTTAGGAATTGTCGACATCGAAATGTAGCGAAGAAAGGTAACGTTATGTTGTCCATTTTTAGGTTGTGTAAAATTGTTATGCGTTGTGCTTTGTGGGCTGATGTAAGGTTGTTCTGACACTAAAAAAGGTTGTATATGATTTTTACATAAGAAAATATATTAGAAAAATATGATTATGGGCGGAAAGGTTGAAGGAATACGCTTGGGTTAATAAATATCCGCTTGCCGCTCGTATGTTGTTTTTATATGTGATTGGGCTTCCAAGATGTATCTATTGGCTGGTAATGCTAGTTTTAACACCTACTATATTGTAGATAAGTATAAGGAAGAATGGAAGTTTATCTCGAGGTCGTAACAAGGTCATACAATGAGGTATGTAAGGCCACTTGATTTCGTGTTACTTCGCATGAAGTCTAGATTCTTCCTTGGCACATAAAGGCATTTGCCAACTCCGACAAAACTATTAACCTTGTATCTAATCTTAACATGTTCATATGCTCCCATACATAGTCACCCTCAAATCTGCATACATGCTTGTATACCAAGTTAATGGGTTCTTGTTACTAAATAAAGTTCATGAGTTATTCCATTTCATACACATTTCATTATTTGTATAACGTACTCTTTTTCAATGTCATATTGTCTAGTATGATTATCTACATATCACATGATACATATATAGTCCTACAGCTCCATTATTGTGACCACCAAAAGAACCATCTCAAAGGTAATTAAAAGGTAAATGATATTGTTTATTGACGGGTTGTAGCCCGAGGTGTTAAGGAAGAACCTAACCAGGGTCGATCCTGATACAGTTTACCACTGATCAGTTGGTCATTTGTATTACATTTGTGCATATATTATACAGTAAAGGCAAAGTAATACAAAGAACATAAAGTACATGATTCAAAAGTATAACCAAAGGTGGTCTCTATCTTGCACCAGTTCATGGTCTCATTTGAGTTATTACTTCACATACAGTATATCCTGCCTTACATATTTAGTACATTATCTCGTACTGACGTACTTTACGAGGGACCTGCATTTCATGCTGAAGGTACAGGTACTAGTAGATCTCCCCAGTAGGATTACAAGATATCCAGTTGCTGACACCAAGCTGCAGGTTGCTTCGGGGCTTTGTTTGTTTCTAGAGCTTATTTTTATATTATACAATTAGCCATGGCGGGGGCTATCCCGACCCTTGTCATACACTTTCTCTTATCTAGAGGCTTGTACACTATGTAAATTAAAGTGTGGTCATGTCTTGTACTTTAAACATCGTGGCCCTAACAACCTAGTCATATACATTTCCTTTTGGCTTGTTATCACTGTTTTTCTGCTTAAAGGCATGTCAAAGGTAGAAGTATTTGAATAATATTTATAGAAAGCGCATTGATACGGGTTGGTTCGTCCCAATCCGCCCTAACGAGACTGTGGGGCGTGATACAAAATTCGATTGATGTATTCTCCTCTAATCAACCAAATCTGACTAAGGGGAGGTTGATTGGGACTATTGCTAATGGTTAGTTGGCACACCATGGTGGCCGACCAAGCGCCATAGTGAAATTCGACAATCACCTTCACAATAGGGCTAGAAGAACCTAAGTTACTGTCCTGCATGCAAATCACCAAATATAGTTATGTATCTAGTTTAATCAAGTTGACGAACCATGGGGAACACAATCCCTAAGTTGTTCACAAAATTGAGTGTTTTCTTGCATTATAGTTAGTGTTTGTTTTAGTTTGTTTTTGAATCACAACCCCCCCTCCATTTAGAGATTATAGTCATAAATACTAGAAAAGATTAGTAGTGAAGTCTTGTAATCAAGCCCTGTATTCTCTATCGATTCTACCCTAACCTTTGTTAGGTTAGTTACTAATAGCGATTGCTTTCTTAATGGAGCATGAACATCATAAAAAAATTGTGGCGCCTTTATCGGGGAATAGACTAAGTTTTGATTTGATTTCACTATTCAATAGTTCTAGTGTTAATTTCTAGAGTCTCGTGTATTTTTCCTTTTTGGTTTGTTTTTGTTAGTGATTTTGGGTGCAGATCGACTGGCAGTATGACTGAGCAAAAGCTTTACATTGTAAGCGACTTGTTGGAAACTTTGTAGAGTCGCACCCTATTTTAAGGGAAAGGGTCCGAAGATACCCAAATTCATTTACAAAATTTCACCCAAATGATGAGGGAGATCCTTGGCACAAGACATACTACTTGGGAGGCCATGGCTCTTCAGGTTTTCCCCTTGACCCTCTGGAATAAAGCTATAGAATAGTTATCAATCCTCCCACATGATGTTTGCTCAAACTGAGGGGAAGTACAGAGAGTCTTCCACATGAACTTCTATAAGGAGTCCAACAAGCAAAAGCTACAGAACAACATATGTAACTTTAAAAGAATTCCAGGAGAATCTTTGGTAGTTGTTTGGAAGAGATACAAGCTACTCTTGGCGCCAAATCAGAACCATGTTCTGACTGATGATGAAATGGTGTCCAGCTTGTACCGAGCACTAACCTTTGAACAACAAAGGCAGGCTAACTCATTGTTTGAAGAGAACTGTTGGGAGTTTGTAAGATGACTGTTTTATGAAATCATTAACATATGGACAATCTATCCAGAATTGCCCAAGTCTACCAACCCCTTCTACGGCAAACTAGCCCAACTACTAGTGCATTTACTGGAGCCTCTAGTAAATTTAAAAGCAAAAAAGTTGCACATTGGATGAGGTTACCCCACCAGCATTGTATGACTGATAAGCTGACTCAAATTGAGCACATGCTGGAACAAGTCCTGACCAAGTGAATGAGCAAGATGACATTATGAGTGAGATAATATTTGATGTCCTCAAATGTAACTAGAAAGTGGAACAATAAACTATATTGATGCAAAGTCTGGGTGATAGGATTGAGCGACTCGTTGAGCAACTAGATGCACTACAAGATGAACAAAGGAAAAGTAGAAGAAGAAGTGATGGAACTCATGGAGAAGTCTGATTATCCATGATGGCAAAGTCGAGCCATGACATTAAACAAGGCGCTTCTTGGGAGGCAGCCCATGCATATTTTGTGTGTTGTTTTATTTTGAGACAGTATATCATATTTGAATTGTTGTTTAGTAAGTTAATTGTGTTATGAATGGGGAGACTTTGAACTAGTTTTGCCAATTGGCATTTTGGTGTATTTTAGGTAATAGGTTGCAGGAACAAACCAAGTACTGAAGAATGGAAAAATAAAGTTCAGATACAACCCATATGAGTAGGACTACGAGACATAGTAAATGCTATGACTTATAGTCGTGCCTCATAGAAGGAAACAATAAGTAGTAGAAGCTGGCACACACACTACGTGCCAACCATACAATTCATAGGGTCCCCTACGAGTCTTAAGTGGGGTTCATAATGTTCAAGTATAAAGTTGAAATTTTTCTAAGTGTTTGCTCTACTACAACATTAGGACCTATGACTTGTAGGATGTCATACGACTTATAATCAGGGTCTAATAAGACCAATATGCAGAATTTCAAAGGGCGAACCATTATGAATGTTAAAAGACCACATCTCTTGTCTCTTCATTTCCCTTCATGAAGTGTTCCCTTTCTGTTTATAACTCCCCCCATCATCCCCTTTCTCTATTTCATTCATCTTTACATCTTCCACCCACTAAAATTCCCCAGCAAGTGGAGTGTCCACGATGAACTATCCCGGTTTTTCTTCGCACCATTCATTCACACATTTATCTAGTAAGTTCTCATGGTTAAATTCAGTTTATCTTTGAAAAATCCTTGTCTGGTAAGTTCTCGTGGTTAAATCCAATTTAAGGACTCATGATTATGCTTAGTATTACCATGAAATAGTGACTGTGATAGTAAGAAGAATGTGGTATGCAATAGTTTATGTCTTTGTTACTGGTCGAGTCTTAAATCTTGTCATTATTTGGTGGTTTTGATATTTAACATTATGACCATATGCTTTTGTAGTGTATTTTATGAATCATAATGAAGATCACGTGGAATTGAAATTGTTGGGTTCAGGGGTGTTGTAGTTTATTTTCTGTTTGCATTGATGTTGATAATTTTAGAGGGATTTTGAACTGTTAAGGAGAAATTCACATTTTGTTTTGACACGTTTTGTAATGAATGGTACTTAGGTTTGCTACTATAGCACCGATGCTTTTTAATTCGTAACCTTTAACACCTTTTTGATTTGTTGTTAGTTTCTGTGGAAAGGTTAGAGATACCTAATGGGCTCTCTGTTTTCTGCTACGAGGACCCACTATGAGTCGTAGGTCTCTCCACAAGGCGTAATAGTCCTCTGTAGAAGGCAATAGTCATCCATGGTGTCTTAACCCTTTACCGTGAGATTCGCCTATTACTCATACCATCTGTTATGAGTTGTAATAGTGGTCTATGTCCCAAATTTGAATTTTCAATATGTCTCTAGAAGGTTATACGGGTTACAACCACAACTCGTAGGTAACCTAACGAGTCATACCCGCATCTCATATCTGCATCCTTGAACTTGGTTCAGTTTTACTTAAGATATTTTATTGTTAGTTGTTTGATTGTTTTGTGTGTTATCTTGTTGGAACAAGACGTCATGGTACTTAGGCTTTTGTGTGTAATGATTTTGCATAAAAGTTGTCTCCAAGAGGGGAAAGAGTTGTTGCCCCATCCCCAGGACACCAACGGAGGGATGACACATCTGAGGATGAGTAGCCAATGGAAGAAATGAATGTGCACCCTGACCCTAAGGCTAACATGCCCCTAATATGATCATAATTAACTAGAGTACCGAGAGTAGTGGATAGCTCCTCCCAGTCTGGTAATAAGGACGAAGACAATAGGTCAAATGATAATGACTCCATTTCTGACTCTAATTCTCTTGAAGTGTCCCAGACTTACCCAGAAGAGATTACTCCTCCATAACCAGTTGACTCTGCCTACATAGTACCTCCACTGATCCACAAAACACAAGATAGTGTGTTCCTGGAATGAAAGAGATCTATGATAAAGGATTGAAACTTAAGAGTTAAGGGAGGCCGGTGCAGAAATTTAACGAGGAGGAAAGGTTGAAAGACTCAGGGTTGTTAGGCGTGCCAGGGTTAAAAGTTGATATTGACCGCATGGATTAAGATGGTTATCACAAGTGCTGGGAAAGTATGCTCCTTACCTAGTCCGAGAATTCTATGCCTCTTACTATGCTATTATACATGGCAACTTTCCAAGGATCATGAAGCCCATTGATGCATCATGGTTGAGTGAAGTCATGGTCAAGGGTGAGATAATCGACATCTCTGTAGAGACTATTTGAGGTGCACAATTCGGACCAAACTACAGAGCCCTACACTCCATAGCAGAATATGACCATAGGATGGCAAACACGAGGAAAGCAATTAATCAGAATGATGTTAGGCTGAAAATAGTGATATTGAGGTGGATAGCAAGCCAAATTTGTAAGGGAGGTATTGAGCCTATATGGTTTACAAACTATGTCAAAAATATTCTAAAAGCCCATCTCTCATTTAGGGCAATGTTTTGCTAGTATATTATCCGAATGAGCATCAAGCCCACATTCACGGATAATGTAATCACATAATAGTGGGTCGTGTAGTTGGCGAGCATCTTGGCAGGGTATGAAATTGATTAGGCTCGCATTTTGGTAGAATAGATCCATGAGTCAGCAATCTACACTCATCAAACATTTCCATTCCCTATTTTGATTCATAGATTATGCAAGGATGTGTGTGTGATGGTTTTTCTTCACTTGGACCCTTAGAGCCCAGCCTAATCAAGGATGATGAAAACCCTTTTGCCCTATAAAGAGCTATCCCACCTCTTATACCAGAACCATTCTCGGTATAGCCTCTGATTCTAGATTCACCTCCAGTTGCTACCGGCACTACTCTGACTTCTACAAAACTGACACCTGTAGTGGAGATCAAGTCCACTCCATCCTCCAGCACTCTGTCACTAGCAACATCTACTTCACATGTTGACCCTCTTTTCTCTACTATTGCATGTCAAGCTTTATTACGCAGGGTGACTATAGGTAGGCTAAGTGAGTTGTCAGCACGGATCTGGCCATTAATTGAGCAGACTATTCGGGACTCTAAGGAGAGGGTGAAGACATTCACTCGAGACGTAGTTGATGAGAGAGTTTGAGTGGTGGATGAGCAGAATAATGCATTTGAGGCTAGAGCTCACAAGAAGCTCGAGGGAGCTAGGCCTGCTGACGCAAGTGCAGTTACTGAGGAGTTGTCCAAATTAAAGGCCGACTTACTACAAATGTTGGCAGCCCCTATTCCAGCCCTAAAGGTATCACCAGTAGATGATGAAGCCTTTGATTGGCTCACTGATCATCCGGACACCCACGCAAGAGGCCCCTTGAGCACATTGACCTAGATCTTATCCTAAAGAAGTCGAGATAGGAGGAGGAGCTCATACCTGAGGAGGTGGTGCAGGAGTCTCCTTTGTTGGTGGTTATTTAGAAAGAGAGAGCACAACATACTCCACTTGGATAGGGTACTGCCATTACTATAGCAGTGGTGGAGAGACAAACTCAGGATCCCACAGACCAGTGAGAGACTAGTGCTTGACGCACCATGCTGTTATATTTCTTTTGATCCCAGTGCTCATGTTGTCATGTTGGATACTTTGTATTATTTTTAGACAATTTTCTTTAGTATGCTGGTTTTAGGTTTTGTTTAAATATGTTTCTATTTGATAGTATTTTTACTTCTACTTTGGATGTTTATTTTGGGTTTTTAATGAATGTATGTATATATTTCTTTATTATCGTGTTTGATTTTTCTCTTGTATTTACTTTGAGGACAAAGTATCATGTTTTGGTGGGGTGGTGGAAGTTATGAGTTAAGGTGAAGTATGAGTAGGCTCATGCATAACTTCCTCTATTTTCGATCCCAAGGTTTTCTTGTCGTGTTTCTTTTTCCTTGTGGATGTTTAATTTTCTGTTGAACTTGCATGTTTTAGGAAGTATAGATAATTTGTAAATGCATAGTAATATTATTTGTTGGCACATATATAGTTCTAACTGTTCTTTAAACTTTTGACCAAAAATTGGGTACCCTCAAAATTTTTGAGGTTGTGATTGTTGATGCATTCAAACATTTTTGAGTATATGGAAATGTTTGTTCTCATATTGTTAAGGTAAGCTGAGACTGAAAGCATGACATGTCAGCCTATACTTGATTGTGAATACAAATGTTATGTGTATTGTGAGTGTATTTGCTGCATTCATGCATCTTGTATATACTCAGAACTTGCCTTGTTACTCTAAGATTTATTTAAGTGATGTGGTGGAGATGGAAATGATCTTAGGTTCTTGTTCTTTGTGCAAAACCAATTTTAGCCTAAATGACACACCAAATAAGTAAGTGAATCCCTTGTCCCAAATTTTTGAGCTTCTCATGCACCCATTCTTTCTTGACAATGTGCTAACTTAACCTTATTTGATGAAACTTCTTGATATTGGCCCTATTCTATCCTTGAACATGTGAATCTTAATTGAAGCCAAAGACCTTAGATGAGGGTTACTGCAGTTGGTGGCCCTGGTTTGAGGCGTAGATATTATGAACTTCATCTGAGGCTAAAAGCTTAAGTTGAGGATGACACTTACTATGGTAAAGTAATGATAATAAGGTGGTTATTTGGGAAATCGAGAAAGAAATAAAAAAATGAACCGAGTGAAGAAAAAGTGCCTTTAATTAAGTCAAAGGATTAAAAAAATGAGTTTGAAATTAAGGCGTAGCTGAAAAAAGAGAAAGAAAGTACTCGAGGTCAAAACAGGAGAATAAGGATGGATTGATTTTAAATGGTTGGATTATGAAAGGGAAAATTGTTGGTAACCATGGTTCATGGAAAGCTTTAGTCACTATTTTCCAAAAGTACCATACCAAAGCCACTTGAACCTATGTTACAAGGCTATAAGTCCTAAAGTGATCCAACTCCACTTTATCACCAAGCAAGAAGATGAGTATAGAGGCAAGCATATGGTGTTAGTCATTATGCTTGAATTTCAATTGTGAGAGTGAGCATGCTTCCTTACTCCGCAAAATCTAAATGCTTTTGAGTAAGTGTGAGGGACTTCTTTTCTAGTGAGGGCATTTGAACTACATGAGTAACATATGGATATAGCAACGATTATGGACAAGTGATGCTCCTTAGATTTTAATAGTTGGATTGCCAGGTATCTTATTATGTACTTGTTTGCTCAATCACTTTGCAATCCTGTTTTGAAAATAAGGGTTGGGTACCTGAATCAGAGGAGTTGATATCTACGCCATTAGTTTAGTTACTATGTCTTTCTCTTTGCCTATGTAGATTGAGTCATCGCTTGAGGACAAGAAACAATTCTAAGTTGAGGATGTCAATATCCTATCAAAATACATCACATTGAGTGCCTGAAACAATAGATTTTGTGAGTTCTTAAAGAGACATTTTAGTGTTTTGATATGTTTTTGTTTAGTCTTGTAGAAAAGTTAGGTTGGCATGATTTTGAAGAAAAGTTATAGATATTGCTGAAGCATAGGCCATACGAGACTACCAATAAGTCATAGCTCACTCTACGAGTTGTAGGTTGTGTCATAGCAATAATTAGAGACAAAAAATTAGAAATCTGCCAAGTGAAGGTCACCCCTATGTGTCCAACCTATGAGTCAAAAGACACACTATGACTCGTATTGGTGGACTCATAGCAGGAATCAAAGAGCCAAAATGTTGGACCAAACACTGAAGACCAAGCCTATGAGACAAACATACGTGTCATAGCCCAAGCAACAACTCGTACCTAAGGGTCATAGAAATTTATTCCAGGATACTAAGAACCTAATATAAGACCTCGACTATGACTCAAAGGTCATCCTACGAGTCATAACTGCGAGACTTATCAGCTGCTAGCTGTATTTTTTCTGTAAGTTCTAGTGTTATTTTGTAAATACTATATATAGCTTAAGTAAGGTATTTGAAAGGAAATTCAAGTAGTAGACAATTCACCATTACATTTGAAGCTTTTCTTAGGTTTTTTAGGGTAGTTTATTGTTCTCTCTAGGAAAATCCTTTTTGGGGATTGCAAATCTTGCCTTGTACTTATTGTTGATCAATCAAGCTTGTGAGTTTGCAACTTATGGAACTTATTATCTTCATTGTTATTGGTAAAACTCTAAACTATGTCTATCATGTTCATTTTTGTGTGGTTTGCTTTAGCCATGAGTAGCTAAGCTCCTACAAAGGGTTGTAGGAACCATGGGTAGTTGACTTTAAATAACCTAGTTTTCTTACATTTATACAATTGGGGTTTTGCATTTATTATCCATCTCTTTTCATTTTTATTGTTGTTTAGTTGTGGCTAACACTAAACCCTGCATACTATCATGATCTCGACAAAGGTAGTGACGAATAGGAAAAGGGAAGTAGATGATAGAATTCGATTGACGTGTTCTCATCTAATCAATCAAACCTGACTAAAGGGAAGTTGACTGGGACTATTGGTTATGGTTAGTTGGCACGCTATGGTGACTCGCCAACCGCCATGGTGAAATTTTACCCTCACCTTCACAAGAGGGCTAGAAGAACCTAAGTTAACGTCCTGCATGCAAATAACCAATTATAGTTATATATCTAGGGTATTCAAGTTGACTAACCATGGGGAACACAATCCCTGAGTTGTTCCTAAAATTCAGTGCTTTCTTATGTTATAGTTAGTATTTGTTTTAGTTTGTTATTGAATCACAAAAACTCCCCCCCATTTAGAGATTGTAGTCATAAATACTAGAAATGATTAGCAGTGGAGTCTTGTTGTCAAAGCTTGCATTTCTTGTGAATTCCACCCTCACTTCGGTTAGGTTGATTATTGATAGTGACCGCTTTCTTATTTGAGCGTGAAGAAAATCAAAGATCCACAAGAGTTCATTGTTGAGGTCTACAATATTGTGAACATCATGGGTGTTGGGCCGAATGAAAAGGCTGATTTGGTGGCATACCAACTCAGGAGTGTAACCAAAATTAGGTATGAGCAATAGAAAGGTGATAAGGATAATGGCTATATGGTGCTTTGTGAAGAATTCAAATTGGCCTTCATTAACCGATTTTTCCATCTTGAGCTTAGTAAAGCAAAGATGGGGGAGTTTATTAACTTGAAGCAAGGTGTTATGGATGTGATGGAGCATACCCTCCAATTTAATCAACTTTCAAAGTATGCTCCTTACTTGGTGGCCGATCATATGTCGAGGATGAATAAGTTTGTTATGGGGATTTCTGACTTTGTAAGTGAAGAGTGCCGATCCACTTTGCTAATTAATGATATGGGCTTGTCTCGGTTGATTATTTATGCTAAGCAAATAGAGGAAGAAAAGTTAAGAAAGAGGAAGTGTCATAAGGCCAAGAGGGCCTATTTTGAAGGTAGCTTTCAAACGTGTGCTTAACATCATCAAGGCCAAGGGCCTTCTCATGCTACTAATAGGAGGTTTGCCAATGTCTACCCTAGGCCTCAAGGTATGGGTGGCGTCGCTCCTAATGATATGTGTCCTATATGTGGAAAGAATCACAAGGGCCTATGTTTGAGGGGTTCCAATGCATGTTTTGTGTGTGGAGAGCTTGGTCATAAGAGGGTGGATTTCCCAAGAAATTCTGGCAAGGATAGGGGTAGAAATGCGGTTCCATAGGGTAGAGCTGGTCCTCAAGGTAGTCCCCCAAGGCATAACCAGTTTAATCCTCTACATAGGAGGCAAGGGATTGGTAAGGTCCCCGATGTTGTTATCAGTATGTTGCAAATCTTTGATCTTGATGTGCATGGTTTGATTGATCCGACTGCCACCCTTTCCTTTATTACCCCTTTATTGTGAAAAAGTTTCATGTTGAGTCAGAGTTTTTGCATGAGTCATATGAGGTGTCTACTCCTATTCGTGCATCTATTGTTGCTAGGAGAGTGTATAGAATTGTCTGGTTTGCATCTTGCATAAAATCTTACCTTGTGATCTAGTTGAACTAGAAATGGTTGATTGTGATTTTATTCTTTGGATGGATCAGTTACATGCATGTTATGCTTCTATTGATTGTAGAACCCATAGGGTCAAATTTCAATTTCCAAATGAACCCGTCCATGAGTGGGAAAGTCATGATCTGGTAGTGAAAGATAGTTCATCTCATGCATTAAAGCCCATAGGTTAATCATCAAGGGGTGTTTGTATCATCCTGTGAGTTTTAAAGACGTGGAGTCCAAAGTCCCTTCCATAGAGTCGGTTCTGGTTGTAAGTGAGTTTCTTGATGTCTTCCCAAATGACCTTCCCGGTGTCCCTCCCGAAAGGGAGATCGATTTTGATGTAGATCTCCATCCTGACACTCAACCTATCACTCTTCCCCCTTACTGTATGGCTCTAGTGGAGTTGATGGACTTAAACGAACAATTGAAAAATTTGTCAGAGAAGGGATTTATTAGACCTAGCCAATCACCTTGGAGAGCACCGATGTTTTTTGTAAAGAAGAAAGATGGGCCACTTAGAATGTTCATTGACTATCGACAACTCAATAAGGTAACTATAAATATCAACTCAAGGATTGATGACTTGTTTGACCAATTGCAAGGGGCTAGCTTTTTCTCTAAGATTGATCTTCGGTCTGGGTGCCACCAAGTGAGGGTGAGTGACTGTGATATTCCCAAGACAACCTTCCAGACTAGATATGGACATTATGAATTTGTGGTGATGCCCTTTGGGTTGACTAATGTACCGACCATCTTCAAAGACCTAATGAATAGGGTTGTCAAACCCTACATTGATTCCTTTGTTGTCGTCTTCACTGATGATATTTATATCTATTCACATAGATGGGAGGAGCATATGGGCCATTTGAGGGTTGTGTTGCAAAGATTGAGGGAGGAGAGATTGTATGCTAAATATGACATGTGTGAGTTTTCGTTGAAGGAGGTTGCATTCTTTGGTCATGTGTTATCATGGGATGATATTATGGTCGATCCTAAGAAGACCAATATGATTAGAAATTATCCTAGACCATTGACCTCATTGGATATTCAAAGTTTCTTGTGCCTTGGAGCTTACTATAGAGGGTTTGTGGATGGGTTCTCCTCCATTGCTTCCCCTATGACAAAATTGACTCAAAAGAAAGTTAAGTTTGTGTAGACCGATGAATTTTAGAAGGGCTTCAAAACATTGAAAGATAGACTTGTGTCCACACCTATATTGTTACTACTGGATGGACTTAAGGGTTTTGTTGTGTATTATGATGTAGCTAGAGTTGGTTTGGGTTGTGTACTAATGCAAAATGATAAGGTCATAGCCAATGCTTCTAGTCAACTCAAAGTACACGAAAAGAACTACCCTACCTATGATCTTGAATTGGTGGTCGGTGTGTTTGCATTAAAGATTTGGCAAAAGCATTATTATTTGTATGGGGTGGATGATGATGTCCTCACCGATCATAAAAGCCTCCAATATGTCTTCACGTAGAAAGATCTCAACTTGAGACAAAAAAGGTGTCTAGAACTTCTTAAAGACTATGACATGAGTATGCATTACCATCCGAGTAAGGCAAATGTTGTGGCAGATGCTTTGAGTTGAGTGTGTATAAGTAGCCTAGTTCATGTAGATTGTGGTGATAGAGAGATGGCTAGGGAGGTGCATAGGTTGTCTAGACTAGGGGTGAGGTTGGAAGATGTGGGTAATGGTGTGGTTGTTGTTAATGGCTCTAAATCTTATTTGGTTGATGAGGCTATAGGAAAACAAGATCAAGACTCTCCCTTTCTTCAATTGAAGGCCTTGATGAAAGAGGGAATAATAATAAAGGGTTTTTTCCCAAGAGGGTGATGGGACTCCTAGATACCAAGGTAGGCTGTGTGTGTATGTGTCGATGGTTTGAGGGAGAGAATTCTTTTTAAGGCCTATAACTCTTCTTATTCTGTCCACCAAAATGTATAGAGACTTGAGGGATATTTATTGGTGGGGAGGCATGAAGAGGGACATTGCTAAATTTGTTTTTGCGTGTCATAGTTGTCGACAAGTCAAAGCCGAACATCAAATGATGGGTGGCCTAACCAAAGACATAGAGATTCCTACTTGGAAGTGGGAGGTGATTAATATGGATTTTCTGGTTGGGTTGCACAAAACTAGTAAAGGTTTTGATTCCATGTGGCTGGTGGTTGATAGGACGACGAAATCGACTGACTTCCTATTAGTTAAGAATACATATAGGGCGAAAGAGTATGCAAGGTTATATATGCATGAGATAGTAAGGTTACGTAGGGTTCCTTTATCCATCATATCGATTCGGGGTGTACAATTGACTTCTTATTTTTAGAGGTCTTTTCAAATGTATCTTGGTACCAAAGTTCACCTTAATATGGCCTTCCACCCTCAAAAGAATGGCCAAGCCAAAAGGACAATACAAACACTTGAAGATATGCTTAGGGCTTGTGTCTTAGAGCTTAAAGGTAGTTAGATTAACCATGTTCCATTGATAGAGTTTGCCTATAACAAAAACTATCTCTCTAGCATCGACATGGCTCCTAGTGAGGCTCTTTATGGTAGATGTTGGAGATCACCAGTGGGTTGGTTTGAGGTTAGAAAGGTGGTTTTTTTCGGGAGCGAATCTGGTTATGGAGGCTCTTGAGAAGATGACTAGGGAAAGATTTATAGCAACCCAAAGTCATCAAAAATCCTATGCCGATGTAAGAAGAAGGGACCTAGAATTCTAAGTGGGTGATTGGGTTTATTTGAATGTTTCTCCAATGAAAGGTATGGTCCGTTTTGGTGAAAAGGGGAAGTTGAGTCCAAGTTAAGCTGGTCCTAATAAGGTCTTAAAGAGGGTTGGGAAGATAGCTTATGAGTTGAAGTTACCTAGTGAAATGAACCTAGTTCATCTAGTGTTTCATGTCTCTATGTTGACAAAATGTGTTAGTGATCGTAATGCTATTTGGCCTCTCGATGCTGTGGTAGTTGTTGAGGATAACTTCACTTATGAGGAGGTTCTGGTTTACATCTTGTACATGCAGGTAAAGAGATTGAGGAACAAAGAGGTAATATCCGTTAAGGTTCTTCAGAGGAACCAACATGCTGAAAGTGCTACTTGGGTGGCCGAGGCGGATATGCAAAAGCGATATCCTTATCTTTTCCCGACCACTCAAACCTAATGTACTAATCCTAAGTCCCATAAGTGATTTCAAGTCTTACATTTCAGCGCTATGTCATTTATGTTTAAGTTGGTAAATTTATAATAATTTTACACTTATGTTGAGTTTTTGAAAATGGTGTTTTATATGTTAAGTTGCATTCTTGTAGGGGCTGATTTGTTCATGATCATTCTTGCCTTGTACTTCTCTTTTGCATTCGGGGAAGAATGTTCCCAAGGGAGAGATATTGAAACGACCCCAAAAAGTACCCAAAAACATGCCTCAGAATGCCTAGAATTTTAATTTCCATATATCTTAAATTCTGTTCGTTATTTCAAAAATTTGACTTCAGATTTGTTATCAAGGGTTCAAAATTAGCTGAAAAAGGGTCTAAGCTCGATCTTGGAGAAAAAAATTAGCAATTATAAATTTTTAACTGATGAATTCCAGTCAGGTTTATGCGTTTCCTCCGTGACGCACCAAGGGCGCACTTTAGCGTAATTCATTCTCCACGACGCGGAGAGGTGTATTTTGCCTAGAAGTGTTTTCCTGTGCGGTACAAAATATTCTACGTGTTGGGCCCAAGTTTTTGAAATGTGTTTTTATCTTTACTTAGCCAAATTTCACCCTTATGTCATCCAAAATATTTCCCAATACTCACCAAGAAAGTTAGACATATTTTTGCTCAAAAATTCAAGACTAAAGATTCTCACCAAGAGGTTGTTTTGGGTTCCTTCGATTTCCCATTCCCCATGTCATATCTAGCCCTTACGCTTGGGTCATGAGAGGGTTTCGTTTATCAGCTTGTGAGAATTGAAGGTGTTGAACGTAAGTTGTTTCGTCTATAGAATTGTTGTTGGTGGTAGATGAGGCTTTCAGTGTCCTTTTAGATATTTTGAATTTGGATCACTGCCTTTTGGTTTGACTAGTGCGTTGGTTATGCCTATAAGTCTCATGGATAAGATCTTTAGTCCCTACTCTAATAGGTTCATGGTGGTTTTGGTGATGATAATGTAGTCATTCCCTAATGAGGTAGTTCATGTGAGTCAATTGAGGGTAGTACTACAAGTTTAAGCAAGAATGTTGGCTGCTAGTAAGAGAGATGAGAATTTGGTGGTAAGAAGCTGCCTTCCTAGGATGTGTGGTGTCGGGTGATGTTATTAAGATGGAGCTTAGTATGACAAAGGTGATTAGAGATTAGCATAGTCCTTAAACTTCATTGGATATTAGGAGCACCTTGGGTTAGTGGGTATTACCGGAAATTGTGAGTAGGGTAATTTGATAAGTCCAGGAGTTGTTATTTCTTGTGTTATTCCTTGATGCTAGTAGGGTTCATATGTGTATGGTTTGATCTGTTGTTCCTTCCAACCAAGGAGACCCAAAATTATTTTCTAGAAAACCTACATGGCTTTACTTATTTTAATTTGAGATTTGAATATTATGATTCCTAAAATTCTATTGATGCCTAGGTAGTGTTTATTTGATGATTTTTATGTGATTTAAGCCATTATATGAGGATTTAATTATTATTTATGAAGTTATAAGTAAGGATGTTCCCTTTTTAAATGACTTATGCATGAAGGATTACACTATAGATTTAAATATGGAATTAATTATGTTTTTAATTCAACTTCATAATATAAATGTTGATTTTTAAATGGAGTCTTAATTACCCATATCATTTCCTCATTATCCATAGCATATGCATTTATGTACACGAATTATTTTGAAAACAATTATGTTATGGGTAACCCCAATTTCATTTTATGATATGATTTTGATAAAAGGTTGGTTATGACAATATTGTAATCACATATATGTCTTTGATTTTGGCTCTTTAAGCATTTTGGATGCTTGCACCATTTTGTATATGAATGGGCTATTCCTGTGCATGAGTATTATGAGTATGAAATTATGATTTTGACATTTGAACCGAAGTGTGAATCATTATGAATGGTGTTTGTCTTTTAAGCCTAATTTTGCATTGAAATGATTTGGAAAATGACTATTGCCTCTTTGAAAGTATGTACATGCATATTATAAGTATTCTTGTGGCATGACGAGTTAGCTTGTTGTGCTGGTGGTCTAGGAGTAGTTTGGGCTACTTGCATAGCGTGTTTCTAATAAGTGTAGAACCTATAAGGTTGTCATATGATGGATAAAGATGGTCGATCTATTTGCTCAACTACAGTGGGTTAGTCACTACTCTAAGATTGATCTTCGGCTCAGGTTTTGCTCCCAAGTGTGGATGAGGGTAGGTAATAACCCTAGGTGTCCTAGTGAAATAGGAATGAGCTTTTTGGTCATTGGTGGAGTTATTTGGTGGGCTTGTGCACTGGTGGTGTTTGTGGATCTCTTGAATAGGGTCTTTAGACCCTACCTTGATATGTTTGTGGTGGTCTTTACTGATGATGTATTGATTTATTTAGAGCTTGTGAATCATTTGGGTGTAGTCTTGCAAGTCTTGGGGGATGAGAGATTGTTTGCTAAATGTGATAGGTATGCATTATGGATAGCAAGAAGGTGGTTAGATTTCTTTAAGGATTTTGAATGAGTATGCATTATTTTTCCTTGGTAAGGCTAATGTTGCGATTGTGCTCTAGGTATCCTAGCATGTTTGTTTGTGGTGGGAATGAGAGGCTATTGGGGTCCATTGGTGGTTAGAGTGTAAGTTAAGGGAAGTTGAGCATGGTGGTGTAGCATTTTTTTGATGGTTCTAAATCTTCTTGGGTTAAGAGGTCTAGATTAGGCAAGGACTTGATTCCGCGCAATTAGAGCTGAAGTTTTGGGTGAGAAGATAATAAAGTAAGGGTTGTCTTCTAAGGGAGAGATGGTGGTTATGGTACGAAGTGGTTAGGTGTATTTAAGATTGACAATTGAGTTGAGGCTAATGGAATCGAAGAATTTCCGTTCTGACACCCGAAAAATAGAATGGTGCAAAAATACACTTTTCAACAACTTAAGCTCCCAAAAATGTCAAAACACATATTTTCCTACTTTTAAAATTGAAGATCATAGTTCCGTAAACAAATATTTTTTAAAATAGGTCAAAAACAACTTATGAATAGGCAAAGTAGTAATTTTTATTGATAAGTTAAAAAAATGATTGACATGGTCATTACATCATTCACAACTAAAAACAATGTTTGTCCTCAAACAGAAGAGGAAAAAAAGTACCTGAATTCAAAAGGCTAAGATATCTAGCCCGATGTCTGACTCCAACTCTTAAGTAGCCTCTTCAACATGACGGTGTCGCCACTGAACATTCACTAAAAGTATGTCCTTTGTCCTCTTCCTTTGGACATGTCTATCCAAAATAGGTACTGGCTCCTTCTCATATGATAAGTCTGAACCTAACCCAATTGAACCATAGGAAATCACATGTGACTCATCTAAAATGTATCGGCAGAACATAGTGACATGAAATATAAGGAAAACTATTATCATACTCGATGGTAATACTAACTCATAATCAACCTGACCCACCCTCCTCAAAATCTCAAATGGGCCAATAAACCTAGGGATAAGCTTGTCCTTCTTTCCAAATATCATCACACCTTTTATGGGTGATACATTCAGCCACACACTATCTCTAACCATGAACTCTAGAGGTCTAGTCCTCTTGTCACTATAACTCTTCTAGTGGCCCTGGGCTATCAACAACCTAATTTGTATCAAGTGAATCTTATCCATTTCATCCCTAAGAAAATATACACCCAAAGAATCAGTTGAACCCGAATCAAACCATCCGATAGGTGACCTACAACTATGACCATACAATACCTCAAATGGTGCCATCTGAATGCTAGAGTGATAACTGTTGTTGTAAGCAGACTTCGCCAAAGGAAAACACTGACCCCATTGGGTCCCAAAATCAATCACATATGCTCAAAGCATATCCTCTAACACCTGAATAGTGTGCTTGGATTGTCTATCAGTCTAAGGGTGGAAAGCTGAATTCAAATACAATCGAGTACCAAACCATGTTGTAGAGCCTTCCAAAAATTGGAAGTGAACAAAGATCCTCTTTCCGACAATATAGACACTGGCACCTCGTGCAATCTAACAATATCCCAGATATACAACCTAGCCAATTGCTCCATGTAGTAGCTAGTTATCACAGTAGGAAGTGAGCTGACATAGTCGATCAATAATTATCCAAACTAAGTCAAACATACCCAAAGCCATGGGAGGACCAGCAACAAAATCCATAGTAATACGCTCCCATGTCCACTCGGGAATCGGCATCCTTTGCATTGAACCTCTAGGCTAAGATATTTGGGTTCGTTCCATGGGTTCCTTTCACCCATGATGCCCAAGCTTCCTTTTACTTAAGGTTGCATAATTTAAAGTTTATTTACAAATGAGTCTTACTTTTTATGAAATTTACTACAAACTAAGTTGGGGTTATGAAATCATGAATTCTTTAGCATGTTTTGAGCTATGAATCTAAGATTTATTATATGATTTGATGAATATTATTGATGTATACTATTTGAGGGTGTTACTTAGTAATTGATTGATGGTTTTACAGTGGATTTTATTGCATAATTTCATCCCTAAATTGTATAATTTTACACAAGCACTACACACCCGCTAAGTGTTTGATAAAATGTCTGATTATGGTTTTTCTTGAGGAATTCAAAGCCCAATGCATATCTTTTTTGTTGAATGAATATATGATGATGAAATGAATGTATATACATATGATATTCTCCTATATTGTGTTAGAATGTGACCATGCCCTACTAGGGGATTGCACATAGGGTAACCTTGTCAAGGATTTCGTACATTGATAACCTTATCGGGGGGTTTGTACTCCATTAACCATGAGTGGTGGGATGCGACTATCCATCTACCTTGTCAAGGGACTTGTACCTTAATAACCTATCAGAGGGTTTATACTACGGTCACCACAGGTATTAGGGTGCGACGATCCACTAACCTATTGCTGGGGCTACTAGCTCAATGACCAAGGGTAGGGTGCGATGATCCACCAATGGTTTAGTGGTCCCTTCTTACACATATATTATGCCCTATGTAAGAATGTCTTACTTAAGCATTGATTATGCATGCCATATTGTTATTATGTTATCTATTGCTTAGCTCTATGCATTTTGACTATAATTCCTACCTCTTGTTGCATTGCATCCTACATACTCAATACATTGAAGCGTACTAACTCATGCACTATGCCTACATGATATCATGTTGTAGGAATCAGAGCATCACTTGATCATCCTCCTCCTTTACATGGCTAGTACGATATTACTCGAGCTAGTTGGTGAGTGCTCCATTCCGCAGACATTGGTCTATGTTCTTTTGCTATGTATTGCTACACTCTTTCTTTATTGTATACTTGACTATGAGGGTGAGCCCGGTTGCTTGTCTTGCCCCTGCTATCATCTAAGTAGTAGAGGTGCTATTGGACATGTTATATATCTATGTTATGAGCTTGACTCTCTTGTCTCTCGATGTTAATGTTATGAAAGTTGTCCATTAGACCCATTTATCCCTATTTACAACTTCTTATTGAATTTTATTGCTTCAACGACCAAGGATGTGTAATGATATATTAAGACGCTTGTTTGGGGTTCCTTCGGGTTCCCAATGTGCCATGTCATGTCTAGGCCCAAGGCTTGGATCATGACAAACTTTGTTTCAAAGAACTAGGTTGTTAGATCCTCGGAGTCTAAAACACCACGTTGATTAGAGTCTTATTCATGGTTATGTTGTGCACCACAACCATGAGTAAGAGACTATGAAATGTTCTAGGAAATGTTTCCCTTCTTGATGTTCTAAGTCATGCGATAGAGTTAAAGTAACTAATTTCCTCCTAACGGTTGTTCTTTGCTATTCTAGATCATTCCTAACACAAGAGGAAGACAATCTCGTACAATCGAGTAGCATCTGGCCAATGGAAAGCTCTAGGATGCTCTAACCTTTCTTGCACAAGTTGTGGCCATTCAAGCCAATCAAGGGGCCCAAGAACCTCATGCTCCTATGCTGGCTTCTCGGGTGAGGGACTTCATGAGGATGAATCCCCTAAAATTCTATGGGTCAACGGTAGATAAGGACCCCTTAAGAGATCATTGATGAGGTCTACAAGATATTGGCTATCATGGTTGTGAGGGAGGAAAACAAGGTGGAGTTGGCTTCCAACCAACTTAAATGGGTGGCACAAAAATGGTACAACCAATGGAAGGAAGAGAAAGGAGTCAACAATGTGGTTCTGTGGGAAGCGTGCAAGGTGGCTTTTCTTAATCGGTTCTTCCCTCTTGAGCTTAGGGAAGCTAAATTGGTGGAGTTTATGAACTTGAAGCAAGGATCCATGACTGTGAGGGAGTATGCCCTCAAATTCAACCAACATTAAAAATAAGTCCCACACTTGGTTGCCAACTCATGGTCAAGAATGAACAAGTTCATAATGGATGTGTCCGACTTGTTGAGTGAGGAATGATGGTCCACTATGTTAATTAGTGACATGGACTTGTCCCGTTTGATTACCTATACCAAACAAATGGAGGGGGAGAAGTTGAGGAAGAGGAGGGGTCAGGAGGCTAAGAAGGCTCGTTTCAAGGGTAAGTTCCAATAGCATGGCCGATTCCACCAAGGCGAATGGTCTTCTCATGCTTCTATTAGGGGTTTAGCCAATGACCTCCCAAGGACATAAGGTGTTGGTGCTGTGGTTCTTAATGATGTGTGTCCATGAATTGGTAACGGTCATAAAGGCCTATGCCTGAGTGACACTAATGTATGTTTTGGCCGTGGGGATGTGGGCTATAAAAAATGTGGATTCCCCTCAAAATTGCAATAATGGTAAGGACGTTCGTCCACAACGTGCTAATGTTGTTCCTTTGTGGAGAGGTGGCCGACAAGATGGTGCCCCACGGCACAATCAATTTTATGCTTTGTATTGGAGGCAAGGGGTTGATGAGTTCCCCGATGTTGTTACTTGTATATTGAAAATCTTTGATTTTGATGTGTATGCATTGATTGATCTTGGTGCCACTCTTTCTTTTGTTACCCCTTTTGTTGCAAAAAAGTTCCATGTTGAACTCAAATTGTTGCATGAGTCATATGAGATGTCTACTCCTATTGATGCATCTATTGTTGCTAGAAAATTCTATAGGAATTTTCCCATTTGCATCTTGCATAAATTAATTCTTTGTGATCTTGTAGAGTTCGACATTGTTGATTTTGATGTTATTCTTGGGATGGAATAGTTGCATGCTTACTATGCTTTTATTGATTGTAGAAACCTAGGGTTAAGTTCCAATTCCGAAATGAATCCATCCTTGAGTGGCAGAGTCATTATGTGGTGTTCAATGGTAGGTTCATCACTTGCATTAAAGCTTTTAAATTGATCTCAAAAGGGTCTCAATACCATCTTTTGAGGGTTAGGGATATGGAGTTCAAAGTCCTTCCCATAGAGTCGGTTCTAATTGTAAATCAGTTCCTTGATGTCTTCCCAAATTATCTTCCAGAGGTTCCTCTCGAAAGGGAAATAGATTTTGGTATAGAGCTCCTTTCCAATACTCATCCCATTTTTATTCCCCTTACCGTATAGTGCTGATGGAGTTAAAGGAGTTGAAGGAATAATTGAGGGACTTGTTGGAGAAGGGCTTTAGTAGGCCCAGTGAATCCCCTTGGGGTGCACTAGTGTTGTTTGTAAATAAGAAGGATGGGTCTCTTAGAATGTGTATTGGCTTTCAATAACTCAATAGGGTCACCAAGTAGAATAGGTATCCTCTTCTAAGAATTGATGATTTGTTTGACCAATTGCAAGAGGCTACCCACTTCTCTAAGATTGATCTTTGGTCTGGGTATTATCTAGTGAAGGTAAGGATATATGATCTTTCCAAGACGGCCTTCTAGAGTAGGTATGGGCATTATGAATTTGTGGTTATGTCTTTTGGGTTGACCAATACACCAGCCATCTTTATGGATCTTATGAATAGGGTCTTTAAACCATACCTTGATTCATTTGTTATGATATTCAATGATGATATTTTAATCTATTCACACAGTGAGGAGGAGCAATATGGGTCATTTGAGGGTTGTGTTGCAAAGATTGAGGGAGGAGAAATAGTATGCCAAATCTAAAAAGTGTGAATTTTTGTTGAAGGAGGTTGCCTTCCTTGGTCATGTAGTGTTAGGGGATGGCATTAAGTGGATTCTGAGAAGACTGATGTGCTTAGAAATTGGCCTAGACCATTCACCCTATCAGACATTAAGAGCTTTTTTGGCTTAGCAGGTTACTATGAGAGATTTGTGAAAAGGTTCTCCTATATTGCTTCTTCTATAAAAAAATTGACTCAAAAGAAGGCCAAGTTTATGTGTACCGATGAGTGTGAAAAGAGCTTACAAACATT
>JAOTQR010009259.1:0-18254 GCA_025774065.1 Solanum ossicruentum
CAACATAAGGGCCTCTAGACTTCCTATTGATCAATTAAG
Organism: Solanum ossicruentum; assembly: GCA_025774065.1. Lineage (NCBI taxonomy): Eukaryota > Viridiplantae > Streptophyta > Magnoliopsida > Solanales > Solanaceae > Solanum > Solanum ossicruentum. The sequence continues at coordinate 40 of JAOTQR010009259.1, forward strand.
TCCCAAACTTTTCTATTTTAATCCAATTAAGGACTTCCGACTTTACTTTAATTTTTACCCGCCAAAGTCACTTGATTCCATACTCATGCATCATAAAATAGTTAAATTGAAAATATACCTCAACCCCAACAATTTTCCCGAATAAGTAATTGACCTCCAATTAGCAAATTATGGGGTCTAACACATATGGTGTTCATTGATCTCAAAAAAACCTATGACAAAGTTTTGAGGGACGTCCTATGGAGGTGTCTAAACTTATGATGAATATTTTGGCGCATAGGCTATTCAAAACTAGTAACTCTTAGGAGAGCTCCTGGCTTATAGTCCCCTGCTAATAGTTTTGATGACTAAATGTTGAGGTCTTTCCTTCCTTGAATTGAGTTTCTTTAAACTTTCTATCATGTTATAGATGTTGACACTGACCTTGTTGGGCTGCACCCGTATTTATTGAGTTAGAAGTAAGTTGAGCTGCCCATCCTTATGTTTCTATTTCTTTAACTATCTTCCATTGAATTGAATGATTGAATGATTGAATGACTGTCATGAGGCCAAGTGATTTACTTGGGGACTAGCATAAGTCTCTAAGTGTCGGCCACGTCTAGGGTACCCTCCTGGAGCGTGATAAACTTGGTATTAGAGCACAAAGCTCAAGCTTCCTAGGGAGTTTATAAAGTTTTGTCTAGTAGTCTTGTTTATGAGTGTGTTGTACACCACACTATAAGAAGGAGGCTATAGGACATTAGGAAGGGTTACACATCTTTTTGTATTCTAAGGTCGTGCGATAGAGTTTACTTCTATTAACATATCCATCTAATTCATGTGTTACACATTTGCAGATCATGCCTCCTAAGTATATTGCTGCCCAACAAGATGCCTCAACCTCTAATACTGAGAATCCCTCATCGGAGGTCCCAACTCAAGCAGGGACGAGAGGACAGGGTCGAACTACCAGAACTACCAGAGTTACATAGATGCCTACTGCTTAATCAACCTTCATTTTGGAGGCAGACTTCAGGGGAGCCATTATTATGCTTACCCAGCTAATAGCCTCCAAGAATAGTAGCCGAGGTCCACAGGCCCCTAGCTCTAGCTCCCAAAGCCCACTACTGTAACCACTCTCGGAGACTTCTTGAGGATGAATCCGCCAGTCTGCACAGGGTCGAAGGTTGAGAAAGACCCACTGAACTTCATAGATGAGATGTGGAAGGTCCTAAAAGCTATGCATGCGATTGAGCTTGAAGGAGTTGAACCTGCCTTCTATCAGCTTAAGGATGTGGCGAACATATGGTACAACAAATGGGAAGATGGCTGAGGTGAGGATGTTGAGCATGTTGAGAGGAGTGAATTTCGGAGTGCTTTTCTCGATCACTTCTTAAGAGTTGAGGGAGGCAAAGGTTGAAGAGTTTGTGAACTTAAAGTAAGAGCAGTTGACTATCAAAGAGTACCACCTCAAGTTTATTCTGTTGTCCAGGTATGCCTCAAAGATGGTCCAGGATATGAGAGTCGAGGATGAGGATATTCGTGTCTGGATTGGGTAGACATGTGAAGGGGAATCGCAAGGCAGCATTGTTAATCCCAGGTATAGATATCTCCAGAATTATGGTTTATGCCCAGCAAAATAAGGAGGATAAGAAGAAAGAAAGAGAAAATCATTTGAGTAAGAAAGCCAAATCAGCATGGTATGAGCCTAGCCAGCATAAGCAGAATAAGGGATATAAGTCCTACTTCCAGAAGGGTTGTTCCAGTTATGCACCCTTCTTAGTGAGTGCGCCCATCCAACATAACATGTATGATCATAAATCTTATGGTCATCAGAATTTCAAGGCTCAAAGATCTCAATCCCCAGCTAGCGTGACTCAAGGTTCAAGGGGAAACCCACTTTATGGTAAGTGTGGAAAACTCCAACTAGGTGAGTGTCGTGAGGGCACAAATGCTTATTATAAATATATGGTCATTTTCCTAATGAGTGTCCTATGAGAAAACAAGGTGATCGAAGTAACAAAGCATAGTCCTCCGCAGCACCCCCAGCCAACAATTATCAAAGGCATACCATTGTAGGTATAGGCAGTGGAACATACTGTTTGTGTGATAGGTAATTAATAGGATCAGGATATTACATTAGATGTTTTCACCGGTATGCTTTGAGTCCTTAGTTTTGATTATTATGCATTACTTGATCCGGATGGCATTCTATCTTTTGTGACTCGCTATGTGGTAATAGATTTGGGATTTTTTGGAATGTTTGCTTGAACCCTTTGATGTTTCCACTCCTACTGGTGAGTCGATCTTGGCTAAGAAGGTCTATAGGGATTATGTAGTATTCATTTATCATAGGGATACCTTGGTTGACTTAACAGAGTTGAAGATGGTTGATTTTGATGTGATTCTTGGCTTGGATTGGATTCATGCCAATTATGCATCCATTGACTATAGGACCCGAATTGGTAAATTCCAATTTCCAAATGAACCGGTCCTAGAGTTGAAGGGGATTTCTATTGCACCTAAGGGCAAGTTTATTTCCTACCTTATATCCAGGAAGCTAATCTCCACAGTTGTATCTACCATCTCGAGCGAGTTAAGTCTAATGATGTTGAGTCTCCTGCTCTAGAGTTTTGTCTCGATTATAAATGAGTTTCTTCAAGTGTTTACTAAGGATTTACCTAGAGTCCCTCCTGATAGGGAGATTGACTTTAGGATTGATGTTCTTCTCAATACCCACCCAATCTCAATTCCACCTTATAAGATGGCCCCTGCTGAATTTAAAGAGTTAAAAGAACAACTGAGGGATTTGTCAGAGAATTGCTTTATTAGGCCAATTGTTTCTCCTTGGGGTGCTCCAATCCTATTCATGCGAAAGAAAGATGGGTCTCTCAGAATGTGAATTGACTATAGGCAACTGAAAAGGTCACGATAAAGAATAAATATCCTCTCCCAAGTATAGATGATCTGTTTGACCAACTTCAGGGTGCCTCTTGTCTCTTGAAGATAGATCTCAAATCTTGTTACCATCAGTTTAAGGTGAGGTGATTGATATCCCAAAGACAGCCTTTAGGACTAGATATGATCATTTTGAGTTCATAGTCATGTCATTTGGGTTGACGAATTCCCCTGTAGCCTTCATGCATTTGATGAATAGAGTATTCATATGGTATCTTGATATGTTTGTGATTATATTTATCGACAATATTCTGGTATATTCTAGAGATGAAGATTAGCATGTCGATTACCTAAAAATAGTTTTGCAGACTCTCAAAGACCATAAGTTGTATGCAAAGTTCTAGAAATGTGAAGTTTAGCTTAAGTCAATGGCTTTCCTAGGCTATGTTGTTTTTTGTGATGGTATTCGAGTAGAAGCCCAAAAGATTGAAGTAAACTGACCCAAATCGGCCTCTCCAACTGACATAAGATGTTTCTTGGGGTTGGCAGGATATTACCACAGATTTGTTAAGGGATTTTCATCCCTATCCACACCATTGCTTAAGTTGACTTAGAAGAAGTTTAAGTTTCAATGGTCCGAAGAATGTGAGAACAGCTTCCATGAGTCAAAAACTTGACTGACTACTGCACCAGTTTTAACCTTGCCCAACAGGAGAAAAGACTTTGTGATATATTGTGAAGCATTAACAGTTGGATTGGGATGTGTGCTGATATAGAGGGGAAAAGTGATCGTGTATGCTTCTAGACAACTTAAGATTCATGAGAGGAAATATCCGACCCATGATCTTAAGTTTGTAGTAGTGGTGTTCGCACTAAAGATCTGGCACCACTACTTGCACGGAGTGTATGTGGATGTGTTCACTGACCACAAAAGCCTATTGTATGTCTTCAGTCAGAAAGAGCTTAACCTGCGGCAGTGAAGATAGTTGGAGTTGTTCAATAACTATGACATGAGCATTCTCTACCACCTAGGTAAGGCTAACATTGGTGTTGATGCTTTTATCAGGTTATGCATAGGTAGCACCACCCATGTGGAGGAAGGAAAGAGAGAGTTGGTTAAGGAAGTGCATATATTAGACAAATTGGGGGTACGACTTGAAGAGAATGATGAAGGCGGTATTAATGTTAAGAATGGGTTTGCTTCATCCTTAGTGGCAGAGGTGAAAGAAAAGCAAGACCAAGATCCTGTCCTAATTCAGTTGAAAGAGTTTGTCTACAAACTAAAGGTGATGGTCTTCTCCAAAGGGGGAGATGGAGTGTCGAGACACTAGCGTAGATTATGTGTTCTGAATGTTGATGGAGTATGAGATAGAATTATGGATAAAGCCCACAACTCTAGATATTCCATTCATCCTGGCTCCACCAAGATGTACCATGACTTGAGAGAAGTCTGTTGGTGGAATGGACTGAAAAGGAATATTGCAGAGTTTGTTTCTAAATATCCAAATTGTCAACTGGTCAAGGTTGAGCATCAAAGGCTATGTGGATTGTCTCAGAACTTTGAGATTCTTGAATGGAAGTGGGAGATAATCAACATGGACTTCATTAGCAATCTACCAAGGTCTCGAAAACAACATGATTCGATATGGATGATTATGTATAGGATGACCAAATCAGCTCACTTCTTAGCAGTCAAGATGACTAATACTACAAAAGAGTATGCCAAGTTGTACATTCATGAGTTTGTGAGGTTGCAAGGATTTCCTTTATATATCATCTCGGATAGAAGAGCTCAATTCACCTCCTAATTTTGGAGATCCTTTCAGAAGGGATTGGGTACCAAAGTAAATCTGGTACATCCTTTCACCCTCAGACAGATGGCCAAGCATAGCGCATCATTCACAATTTAGAGGATATGTTAAGGGCTTGTGTCCTTGACTTTAAAGGAAATTGGGATGATCACTTAGCATTGACCAAATTTGCATATAACAGTAGTTATCACGCAAGCATCCATCCCTATGAGGCTTTGTATGAGAGGAGATGTAGATCACCAATTGGGTGGTTTGACGTTGGCAAAACTGAATCTATTGGACCTGACCTTGTTCACCAGTCCATAGAGAAGGTGAAAATTATTAGAGAGAGAATGAAAAGTGCAAAAAGTCATCATAAGTCCTACACTAATATGAGAAGAAGAGCTCTAGAGTTTGAGGAGAATGATTAGGTGTATTTGAAAGTGTCACCCATGAAGGGTGTCATGAGATTTGAGAAGAAGGGAAAATTGAGTCCACGCTATATTGGTCCCTATTAGATTGTGAAGAGGATTGGGAAGGTTTCTTATGAGTTAGATCTATCTTCTGGACTAGATGGAATCTATCCAGTATTTCACGTCTCGATGTCGAAGAAATGCTTAGGAGATCCTTCCTTAGTAATCCCAATTGAGAGTATTGGAGTGAAGGATAGCTTGACTTATGGAGAGATTCCAGTCCAAATCCTTTACCATCGGGTTCACAAGTTAAGAACTAAAGAGATTGCCTCAGTCAAAGTCCTGTCAATTCATTGAGGAAGCCACATGGGAAAGTTGAGGAAGAGATGAGACTAAATACCCGCATCTATTTGTACCTATGATGAGAATGTTAAATGTAATTTCCTTATTCTTAATTTAAGTTGAATTGTCTATTCCAGAGTTGATGTATCTATTCCTGAGTTTGCATAGAGATTGTTAAGATTGATAAGGAATTGAGAGTTTGATTAATTAAGTGAGTATTGAGAGGAGTCTTGATTGTATTCGTGCCTTGATGTCCATCTTTGCTCTTCATTCGAGGATGAATGATTCCAAGGGACAGATAATGTAACGTCCGATAAAATTATCAAAGTACCCCTAGATGAGAGGTAAACATTGAGTGGGAAAATGTTCTATGTTGTTTTTTAGAGAAACTAGATCAAAAGATAATTTTTCGATGTGAAAATGATTTCTAATGAGAGTGCGCAACAGGTGTGTGATGCACACCTTCCACTGAGTTACACTTATTTGTGATCCTAACATTTTCTAGAGAATTAGAAAACTCGATTTCAGAATTTTTTATGAAAGAACCCTAAAAATGGCTAGGTCCGCGTTGTGAACTTGGTATGGCGAAGGTGAAATTTTTTGATTTTTCTTCAGGGGCATTCCAAACCTTTCTCAACTCCTCCTAAACTTACAATATGATCAATATAGGTCATTTGTAGTCTAATAGAGGTTTCTAAACCCAATCTAAGGTTTTTTTATGCTAAACTTAAGTTAAAATTCATGAGAGAAGAGGATAAGAAATGTAGGGTTCCAGAGATTAGTGTCAAAATCCTTCAGAAGATTAGTGTTGTTCTTCAGTCCAAGTATGTAAGTCTAAACTAAAACATAGAATTGTCCTTCCATATGCCCATATTGATGGTAATAGAAAGATTATGAATGTATTGAGTCTCCATGCGTGTTTCTTGAATGTCTTCTTGTAAAATTAACATATATCCTACGTATTTTCATCTTTTGATGATCATAATAAACTTGATTTTCATGTTTAAGTACTTTTCATGAATTATTTAAGAGAACCCTTCATGCTACTTTCATAAAAGATGGCAAGAATGAACTTAGGAGATGAGTCTAGAGCCTTGACAGTATAAATGTGCATATGACTGTGATTATGATCCTAATATGAGAGCACTGATGACGATGTTGACGAAACTTGATTTTCCTGAAGTCTTAATGATCATGAAATTAATTATAAGATAATGATCATAACCCAAGAGTTGATGGTTGATGTAATGAATTGAGTTAACCATATCCAATAAGACTAGTTAGATGAGTAATTCAGATGATTGATGCCTTATGAGCATGTTGAGTTCTACTGGAAGGAGTATTAAGCACCGAATTGAGTAAAAATAGCTAACAACTCAAACTCAATAACTACGTCACTAGTGTAGGAGAGGATTGAACTATAAAATCGGATGTTTCCTTAGTCCCAAAAGAGGACTTGATGTTCTTTATTATGGATCCACCGATGTGATGTCCTTTACCCCGGAAAGGTACTGGATGGATAGGGAAACGACATCACTTCGTTATATGACCATCGTCTTATAGGTGATGATTGTCGGTTAGAGAAACTCCCAGATAGGTCCCACACTGATAGTATTCTGAGTTAAGTTGATTGGACGAGTTTGGATTAGTATTTATGAGTCATTTATCTACTCTTTATTCTTGCTTTAGATGGACACTTGACATTCTGATTGGGTATCATATGAGTTGATATTGTTCTATATTATTCTTCCTATATTTGTTACTTCATCCATTTTACATGCTCGTACATTCCACATATTGACGTCCATTTGGGCCTGCATCTTTTAAAATACAGAGACAGGTACTCGAGATCCTCAACAAGATCTTTGTTAAAGGTCTATTCTCCCTACTGCTGATTGGTCTGTATTCAGAGGATTCCATTTTACATTTTCTTATTCTTGAGTTAGTTCATTTGAGTTGTGGTAGTCATGGCTTGTCATGGTACCTTTCTAGACTATAGAGATAGAGGCTTCATAGAATAGAAGATGATGACTTGATGTTGAGGTCTTGAATTGAGTTTCTTTAAATTTTCTATTATGTTATAGATGTTGAGATTAATCTTGTTGGCCTACGGCCTGTATTTATTGAGTTATAAGTAAATTGAGTTGCCCATCCTTATGTTTCCATTTCATTAACTATCTTCCTCTAAATTGAATGATTAAATGACTGTCATGAGGCCAAGTAGTTCGTTGGGGACTAGCGATATTCTTTGAGTGCCGGTCACGTCTAAGGTACTCTCCCAGGGTGTGATAACAAATATAAGAAAATAAAGGAAAAGAGGAATGAGTGAAATAGAAAAGGTGAATAACATGTAAAATGTAAGAAAATGGGTCCAGTATCCAAGTGTCAAAAACAAAAAGGAATGGAGCCTCACACAACTATTATTGGTTGTATCTTATCATTTTAAAATTTTCCATTATATTGATCTAAGTATGATCATTCGAATATCTATCACTAGCCGAAAACTTATATTATTTATACAAAGTGTACTATTTAGATAAATTAAAAGTTACTTTTTAGAGATAATCTTTCACTATATCTCTTTAATTTTTGTTTATACTAAACTTATTTATTTTAATAGTTATTACTTTAAATAATTATGAGAAAATTAATCTTTTTAAAAATAATAAATCTCTTAGCATTAATTATTCAAGATCTTTTCACTTGCACTTCTCCTATTTCTTAAACATCTTTGTTACTATCTTACCCCATCTCTCTCAACAATGGCATTTCCTCACAATTTATCAACCCAATATCCCTCTAACTCAGAAAAACCCATCTCACAGGAATTAGTGGTCCATATAACTGCAAATGTACCAACCCCCTTGCCTGTACACCTTTCTGATTTTGCAGCGTGGTGATGCTTCCAAAATCATTTCTCTTAATTCTCTTCTATCCCTTCTTCTTCTTCACAGGTTCCCTCTTGTGAAGGATTGGATATTGTTCCTCTTCAATCCATTCTTTAGATGACTTACCCATTGCAAATTTGATTCCTAAATGAATGATGAGACATCTGAGAAAATTTGCTAGTCAAATTATTGAAATTACTGATGATATTCCATCTCCTAAAAGGGTTCCCGCATCTTGTTCCTCGCGGGTTCCTCAAACCAGAAATCGCAAGAGACAGGAAGAATTTGCTCTTCAACAAGATATCCAAAAGAGTAAGAAACACAAAGTGCTTCTAGTCCTTCTTCTGATCCAAAATCACCCCAAAGGGATCTCTTGTTACAAAGGGTACACAAGGGAGTAGTGCGTTAGAACACCATTCCAAAACCACCTCATTCAAACCCTATTCCTTCACCTAAGAAACCCACATCTTCTTCTACTGTCCATTTATCTCCTAAAGCTAGGGTTTCTTCTACAAGAAAGAACCAAGGTCTATCACATGTTTCTTCGTATGAGTCTGAATCTGAACCTGATGAAACTAATCTTGACACCTCTGACCCTAACTATCTTTCTCTCATTCACTTCCAAAAACATTCCCTCATTCAAGGTCGTGTCATTAGTGGTTTTGGTGGACCTGAAATGGAAATTCTCTTGGCAAAATTAGAATGTTAAGGGTGGTCTCAGTTGTTTTTACAAGGGCATACTCAACGTAAGTTTGGTAAACTAGAGATGCATGAATTCTATGGTAGGGGTTTGGCTCTAGATTCCACGTTCATTACTATTGTGCGAGGTCATCCCATTCACCTAGAGGCTGCTGACATCTCACGTATTTGGGCATTTTTAATATTGGATGGGATGACTATGTCCAGCATGAGTGGCTACCCTTGGATAATTTGGCCTCTGTTTTTGAGATTTCTCAAAAATTTTCAGGTTGTCCTACCTTGTCTCAACATAGAAGTGTTCTTAGATGCGATATGTCTTCACTTCACAGACTATATTTTGATGTGGTCCATAAAGTACTCATTCCAAAGAAGGAGCAGAGATCTAAGGCTAGTTATTTTGATCTAACTCTGATGGAACTATTAGATTCTGAATTTCCTATAAACTTGCCTAGTTTGATTATTAAGCATAGGCGGCGTGTTCTTATTCAAGATAAGAATGGGCACGCCTTAGCCTATGGATTTTGGCTCTCCATGGTTATTGAGGCTTACTCTATTCCATTCTAAGTTTGGACCATGCAGACCACCAAAGATGTCTTAGGAAAAGTGAACCATGGTTCCTTACCTGGTTCTATGCAGCGTGCTGGTACACCTCTTCATCAACTCCAAATTGCCTTAGATTCTAAGACAGTTGATTTAATCTCTGCCTATAAGGAGTTAGAGCAAGAATGTGGTGCTTTGCTTTCTAGGATCTCTGAGCTAGAGGCCACTCTGCAGAAGGAATGTGCTGACTATGCTGAAGTCATGCACAAGATCTCTCTTCTGATCCCTTCTACTACTCTTTCTACCTAGACAGTTCCTTGGATGTTCTTTTGTGGTGTTTTGTTTTCGTTACTAGTGCTTTAGAAACTTAACTGTTAATTTTCTAGTTATTTTCTATTTTGGATTAGCCTTGCTTTCTTGTTTATTGTTATATGCTATCTTTAATATATGTTAATGCTTAGCTGAGTCTTGCTTTATTTTCTTTGTGATATCCCTTGTGGTCTTGAATTGTGTTATCCAGTTCTGGCTATGCATGCTATAGGTACCTCTTTTCGATGATGCTAAAAGGGGGAAGTCATTCTGAGTTATGCAATATTTATAACCCATATTTATTAACCTATTCCATTCTAGTCTTTCTTGCTTTTGGTAGCTATAGGGAGAATGTTCTTAAGCATAACATTAGGAGGTTTATTATCATCAAAGAGGGGAATTTGTTGACTTGTTGTAGTTTTAATGATAGACAAAGGACAATGAAACATGTAAGATGATGTGGTTCCTAAGGGCAGAGTCTTAAAGAGGTATAGCATAGAAGTGATTCTCAGGCAAGAAAGTAAAGTTGCGGATTGGATAAGCTTTTAATATATCCTTATGATAACCAATGAAAAAGTGCAGTGCAATTAGAATACTTGTGTGGGACAAGAGTTGACAGTCAAAAAGACTTCTAATCAAAGATGAATACAAAGGCAACAGACTAAGGTGGAGTTCTAAGTGGAGTAAAACGCAACCCAAGTAGGATGCTTAAATAGGCAAGTTGAGATTGTGCAATAGGCAACTCTTCAACCAAACAAAGAGCAACTCAACAAGTGAAGTGTTGTGTTGGTGAGGAAGCATTTGTGAAATATCAGTTAGTCATTGAGTCTTAGATTTAGGAAGTCTTGATTTCTTGAAACTTTGATATATTGATTAGTTCAATGATCTATAAACAGAAGTAGGGTGTAGTCTACAAGTTGGGGGCAACTCGAAGACTTGGGAAAATAAACCTTGGGAGGTTTATGAGAAGCCATTAGTTTAGGAAGCTTGATTTCCTAGATTACTTAGGCTTGTAATCATTTTGTTAAGTCTCATTTATTTTAGTGAAGTTTGGGTTAAATCCTGTACAAGTTGTGATTCTTACACCTCTGTGAGCCGGTGTTTTCCACATTAAATATTGTGTCTCGGTTTGCACTTTCATTTCTGAAACAAGTCTGGAAAATTGGTTCTTTGATTAGGCAAATCTATAGGGCATGCAAAACTTTCTGTTAGATATCACCAAAAGGGGAAGACAAAGGCAGGCGGGACATGGGTACACATGCATCTCAACAGATCCATAGATATAACACCATGTACTGCAACAACGGAGCAAATGAAGAATATTGAAAGGAAAGCTGAAGACGGAAAAAATGACATAGTAAGGAGAGAAACTTACAAATCGAGCTTATAGGAGAAGTAGGAGATGCAAATCTTCTGTACTAGACAGAACTGTGGAGCAGGGGAAGGTGGTGCATCGCAAGGTACATTGAAGATAAGAGAAATTCAGTCTTCGTTTCAAGTAACAATGAAGATACAAGAGGAAAGGGCTAACTTATAAGAACAAGATATAAATGAATATGATGACAAGCAAATGGACGAACCAGAGTGGAAGACCGCCATGGAAGATTGTTGGATACATCTAGAAGGTCAACAGTCATAATGGGGAAAAGAAGGAGAAAGGTTGGAAGATTCTAGAAAGCCCTATGTTGTAGGGTCTAAAAGCATCATCTGGGTCTTGGGCCGGATCATTTTTTGTAATATTAAAAAGTTTAAGTTTTAGTAGCTAAAAAAAAAACTAGTTGATATATGTAACTAAAAAAAGGAATAAATATTTTTTATCAAAATAACTAAAACTGTTCTTATTATTCAACATTTTTAATAATGCCAAATCAATTATAAACAATCAGTGTTTCAATTGCTAGCATTTTTTCAAAAAAAAATCAATTTAATTTAAATTTGGTATTCAATAACTTCTTTTTGTTCTATTTTATTTCATATTTACAACTATTTTCTTAACAGAGATTATTAGTTATTTTCTTGTTTTTAGTTATAGTTTTTAAAGTTAGTAAAAAACACCGGTACAAAATATATTACAAGTGAATTTGAAGACTTGTTGATATACATATGGCCCGTGCTAGCACGAGCCCAATGTAAAATCTTAATAAAAACTGAAAATTACCCAATGTAGATGATCAAAGTATTGAACATAATTTAGCTGCCAAATATATTGTTCATATATACATGTGAATGTCATACTACTGGATGTTGAAATGAGATAGTTAAGGAGTACTATTTACATCAATATATTATTTACAAAGTAGGCCAAAATAAATGCAGTAATAGATGCATTTTTCATGTTGTGATCAATTTCTTCTACAACATTTTTAATCAGAATCACCTGTTACATTTAAATTTAAAATGAAATTTTAGTATTATAATAATTTAAAGTCAAAGTTCAAAACAATGTAAAAATTATAAAGGTATTTTAGTATAACAATCAAGTAAAAAAACATAAAAGTCCATACTAAACTAAGATAACAACGTATTACTTTGATAATACCTTATATATATTGAAAAAAAGACATAAGTATAAGAAAACAAAGATAGTAATTAGTTAAACAGACTTAACATCACAGTAAATAACATGTTCGATATGCACAAAAGAGCAAAAAAATAATCCATCTAATAGAAACATCAGAACACCACAAAACTCGATATCCAATGGCAGCAGCAAAAGAGTGTGCAAAATGATATCCAATACCAGCAACAAAAATAATTTTTTCAAAAGATCCTGTGTTTTGTAAAATTTATGAAACAATAAGTGAACTCAGCGGAGAATATTTGAAAAACATAAGAAATATGGGTGCTTCAGATGAGAACATCAGAATAAATAAGAATTCTAACATATTACCAAAACCTTTTACTAACAAAGCATTAGCTAAATGGTTAAATCTCAAAATAATTTAAGCAAAGAGGTAATAACCTGAAAGTTCAGAAATATAGAACTCAACATATTGCAATAGAGTGATAGACTGCAATATCTGAAAGGAGAGAAAAGTAGAACTTTTTTAAAACAGGAAGATGACTATATGCATAAAAGATACAAGTTGTATTTAAGAGAGTTAAATGTCACAACATGTTAATGAAAGAATAAATGTAACCTATTTAGGTGGAATCCAATATCCAATACCATTAGGTTGTACTTTGATCTTTTACAATTTATGTTGCGATTAGCCCTAAATGTTTTGGACAGGAAAGAAGACAACTTATCATAATTAGAGCATAAACCTTGATATACAATATAAATCTCTTCTGTCAATTTGTCCATGTAAAACAACATGATCATATAAGTTTAATTTTTGCAACAAAAGGAACAAATTCCAAATTCAATTTGATGAAATGGTAATTATCAATTTTCACATATTTTTGCCAAATTTCCTATAATTTCAACTCAACATTGATTCAAGCCATATAAATCGCTAAACAGATGAACAATTCTCAGATATGGAAATAAACAAAGAAAGAGTGGAGTTATACCATGAGGATCTAATGAATGTTATGCAGATGAAGAGAGGGAAAGAGGGAGGATTAGGAGTTTTGATGAGCAAGAATGAGAAGCATTCAAGAGAATAAAAAGGGAGATGTTGCGCGACATGCCATATTTACTAATTATAAACAACTTAGAGACTGAGAAAGAGTGGTGGGAAGGGATGGATCTTCATGATTTAATACCAACTAACACAGATGCTACCTATATCATTATCACCACACAAGTCAACCGGGTAATGAACATTAACAAAACAGGTGCATCTATTGATGCTGGGTGACTGTCCTAGACCAACATGAAAATGTCAGATGTTCGACAATAAAATGCATTGATTCTTATGACATCAAAGGAAAATAATAGAACGACCAAAGAATTCCACATTGAAGAAGCTGGTTTGTGAAATGAAGCAATACATGGCACTGCGTTCGGAGGATTTCGAGACTGGCAGGTTAACAAAACAGGTGTATCTATTGATGCTAGGTGAATGTTCTAGACTAACATGAAAATGCTAGATGTTCAACAATGATGTTAAACTAAAGTTTAGGTTTACACTACGGATGCAGATTCAGGGGAGATTACTCACAGAAGATAGACTGCTCAAGTGGGGTATGACTCTGGCCACGACATGTATTACCTATCAAGCTTTTGAGGAAACCAGGGAGCATTTATTTGTTCACTGTCAATTCACTAAGTAACTGTGGCTTGGGCAATGAGATGGATGAAAGGAAACACCTTAACTGCTACCAACTAGGATCACTACAAAGTTTGGATAATCAGCAAGTCCAAGGGGTCAGTTATTCAAGATGATTAGCATTGAAGTCATACGTGCCATTTTGATTAGCAAGAATTGTAGAAGGATGGTCTTGTGGGTAGATAATCAGGCATTAACGCACGGAACCTGTATGTGGCTATTATTAAGAGAAACAAGACTAACCATTGCTGAACAATTAAGCTCTATGATACCCCCTAAAGAATTATTTCTCAAACTAAGAGAACTAACAGTTCTAGAATTTGCCAATTAAGTTAGTATATTACCAAAGAATCTATCTGAATGCGATGTCAAATATGTTAAATTCCTTAATATATGAAACACATTTGGAATTTCTCCTGAAAATCCATTTGAACAAATATCCAAATGAACCAAGTTAGAAAGGTTACAATGTTGCTGCTAAGCTGCCCCGAGAATTGATTCTCTTATAGAGACAATGCAGCCAAACTTGGAAGCTTAGACAGTTCATCAGGAAAATTACCATATAGAAGATTAGAGACAAGGTAGAAAAACTCCAATGAACCACAATTCCCAATTTCAGATGACGCCTTGGACGATCTAATAGATGATCAAAGAATATCACTGAATATTAACTCTGGTATTAAGGTATGTTTTGGATTCTTTGTTGGATTTTGTACCAGATTGGGAACTTCTAGACAATGCTTATTCTAATCGTAGTACATCAGGAGTCATAGGAAGTTTTTACGAAAAAGTTGACGAAGAAAATGAAACAATTTGCTTTCAAATAGTCCTTTCCCAATAGTTTTAAAGAAGTTCAAAACTAACAATGGACACGAGAAGACTATATGTAATTAACGTCGTACATTGGTAAGTGATTATGGGAAGCAGAACAAAGAAAAGACAAGGTATGTGTCTTATGTGTGCATATTTTCGAAATAAAGTGACAGAATATAGGACAATGCCAATATCAAAGCCTTATCTCATGAAACATGCAATCACATAGAATCATTCTCCTGGCCTGTTTACACAATCATGGTTTAATGACATTATCCTAAGGATAATTTGAAGATCAATATGTTAGGACCACGCACACCCTCACCCCAACCCTGCATTAGTATGATATTGTCCACTTTGGGCCAATCCCACGGATTTGTTTTTGGGCATCTCCCAAAAGGCCCCATACTAATGGGATTGGTTTTAACATTATAAGTTAGTCATTTGCTCGTTGAGGCCCACGCAGTGGAGTGACCAATAAAATTTAGAAGGAATAAATAAAGCAAAATAAACACTAGAAAAGTTAATGTGGTTCACCCAAAACTTTTGGGCTACGTCCATAAATCAATACTTCTACTATATTTCTTCTACTATTACAAATAGTAGGCACAAGTGTACAATTTCCTCTACTATTACAAATAGTAGGCTCTCAGAGAAAAATATTTAAAATAGTGAACACACTATTTCTTTTAGGAAAAAATATTTCATAAGCACACACTCTAATTTTTCTTCACAAACTATTTTATTTTATAGTCTATGGCATACATCACAGAAGAAAAATACTCCATGTATTTTTCTCTTTCTCTGTGCCTCTCTACATATTTTTTCTCTTCCTGATAATAAATAAAGAAGCTAAATAACTCCTTTTGTAGGCAAAACTTTGCCTATTCTTGTTGAAAATTCAAACAAAGTTGGTGGCAACTTTGTTTGAACAGCCGTTCATTGTTGACAAAACAAGTAAGCCAAATTTGAAGACAATTCAGGAGTTGCCAAGTTTGACAACTTTGGCATGTGGGCCCTACATTTGGACGGACCCACTTAACAATCTCCCCCTCCCGACAAATGGAGGGCTATACACTTTTACAATTTCGACTGCCATGTCACAGCTCCCCCTTGCAAATGTAATCAGGTAACCTGATGTAGAATCTCTCGAGTCAAGAGTCAACTTCACCAGCTAAATCTGCTATCCATCTTGCATTGCGACTATCAACTAGTGGGATACGCCACTTGATCACCACTTTGTCAAGAAGACTTTCGATGCAAGGCATTATCGCAAACCTCCACATCAGTCTCTGTCCAAACACAATCTCGTGACTTCCCCTCCAACGATTATCATTTTGGATCTGCCACCATCTTGTACCACCGCAACAACCTACGGAACACGCCGCCTAACCATATGTTCTTGTTGGGAAGACTTTCGACACAAGGCATTACCACAGATCTCCACATCACTAGGTTACACCATCTGATTTGCCAAATCATCTTGCACTGCCGTTATTGCCCAATGAGACACGTCGTCTGTACCATCATATGACAGGAAGACTTTCGATACAAGACATCCTAGTAGATCTTTTTGGTCCTAATGCAACACTGGTGACTCCGCACACGTCGGTCCATCACTCTTGCCCTCCAAGCCTGGCTCTGATACCACTTGTTAGGACCGCGCTCACCCCAACCCCACATTAGTATGATATTATCCGCTTTGGGCCAAGCCTTCACGGATTTATTTTTGGGAATCACCCAAAAGGCCTCATACTAATAGGATTGGGTTTAACCTTATAAGTTGGTCATTTGCTCGTTGGGGCCCATGCAGTGGAGTGAGCAATAAAATTTAGAAGGAATAAATAAAGCAAAATAAACACTATAAAATTTAACATGGTTCACCCAAAACTTTTGGGCTACGTCCACAAATCAACACTTCTACTATATTTCTTCTACTATTACAAATAGTAGGCACAAGTATACAATTTTCTCTACTATTACAAATAGTAGGCTCTCAGAGAACAATACTAAAAATAGTGAACATACTATTTCTTTTAGGAAAAATATTTCCTAAGCACACACTCTAATTTTCTTCATAGACTATTTTATTTTATAGCCTATGGCATACATCACAGAAGAAAAATACTCCATGTATTTTTCTCTTCCTCTGTAACTCTCTACATATTTTCTGTCTTCCTAAATGATAAATGAAGGAGCTAAATAGCTCCTTTTATAGGCAAAACTTTGCCTATTCTTGTTGACAGTTCAAACAAAGTTGGTGACAACTTTGCTAGAACAGCCGTTCATTGTTGACAAAACAAGCTAGCCAAATTTGTAGTCAATTCAGGAGTTGCCAAGTTTGACAATTTTGGTATGTGGGCCCTCCATTTGGAGGGACCCACTTAACACAATATAGGGTATTATTAATATAGATTTGGTTATAATGAAGTAAGATAATTAGTGAAAGCTACATATTCATGTGAAGAAACCACCAAAGAGCAAGTGTCAGACAAAATTTTATTTCTGGTTAGGGAGCAAAAGAAGCATTGCTTTCTAAATAGCAGTCTCAGGAAATTTTGTGGGGGAATATCAGGCGATAGTGGAAGCGTGATAAGGATCGGGATTGATATTAAAAAGTATAAATAAATTGGGCAAGGTAATAAAATGAAGACACAGATTTAACGTGGTTCACCCAAAAATAGGCTACATCCACGGACGACGACGAGCAAAATATCACTATAATGGAGAAGTGTACAACAAAACCTCACTGGCCTAAGCACTACGAGGATATAATTTTTGTGTAACACTCAGTAATATAAAAAGAGTATTACAACACTTACAAAATACACAATGTATATCTCATAGAATTCTCTCTACATAATTTTTCTCTTGATCTGGATGATTAAATGAAGGAGCTGAAGAGCTCCTTTTATAGGCAAAACCTTGCCTACTATTGTTGAATTTGGTATCCAAGTTTGAATTGAATTTGATATCTAAGTTTGAATTGAATTTTGTAGCCAAATTCAATTCAAATTTGCCTACCAAATTTGAATCATCTCCACCTTGGACCAAGTTTTACAAAATGCTCATCGTCGTATAAAGATCCGAAGAGCTATTAGATGCTGAGGACACCAACTAAGTTCAAGAAATGCTCAAACTTAGCAACAGGCAATAACATGGTTAACATATCTGCTGGATTTTCAGATGTGTGAACTTTCTTTACAGTAATCTCTCCAATAACAATAGTATCTTTGATATAATTGTATTTAATACTGATGTGCTTTGTCTTGGAGTGGTAGGCATCGTTCTTGGTAAGATGAATAGCACTTTGACTATCTAAAAATA
>JAOTQR010009270.1:0-18253 GCA_025774065.1 Solanum ossicruentum
GCAATGATAGGTGTGAAAAATTTATGAATTCAATATGAGCAAAATGCAACCTCCGATCATCAACCTTCAATTATATCTCCCTGGAAAACACTTAGGTACGCATATATCTATGGAACAAAAACATAATTTATTTTCAAAATATTACAAAACTCAAAATAATATGGATACTAACTCGATAATAATTTATAGTATTTTATTGGAAGAAGCAAAACTTGCAAATTGTCATCGCTTGGGATTGTGTCAAGCAAACACTGTTGACTAAGTATTTTAAAATATGCGCCAATGACGTCGAAGCACGTGCATATTTATATAGAGAATTTTCTGATCATTATGTTTGGAATCCACAGGGCAATACTTGGACAAAAAGAAAAATACGAACTATAATTGGTTGAATTGCAACCGGTAAGGCATATTTACTAAGCTCAACTTTCATACGTAACTTCAGCATTTAAACTAAAAATTACCAACTCTTAAATTTTACAGCTAATCCTAGAAAAGGGGAAAGGTATTATGAACGACTCTTACTAAATCATGTAAGAGGACCAATGTCATTTGAGGACTTCCTCACTTTTAATGGAAGGCAATGTGAAACCTTTTAAAGAAGCTGCCAAAGAAAGAGGATTATTAGAGTCAGACAACAGCATATCAGAATGTTTAGTTGAGGCTATCCATTTCAAAATGCCACTAACTCTCCGAAGTTTGTTTGCAACAATTCTGGTTCACTGTAATCCAACTGATGTTAGAAAACTATGAGATACTTATTTTGAGGATATGTCTGAAAACTTTAGCAGAATGCATGGCAGCTCACCCAACGTCATACTCCAATGTACACTAAAGAGTGTTAATTATTTTTTGAAAAGTGTGGGCAAAAACATAAACATATATGCTCTTCCTCACCTCGATAACTCCTTCTCCAAAGTTGCGCCATCAAAATGTAGAGAAATAAATGAAGAAAGGTCTGTGCAAGTACCTATGACTTTGACGCCGCAAAATTAAATCTGGAACAAGAGCAGGCTTTTGAAAAAATATTGCAGGCAATCGATTGTGGTAGAGAAGGGATATTTATTGTTGATGGACCTGGTGGAACTGGAAAAACATATTTATATCGTGCGTTACTGGCTAATATCATATCAAGAGGTATGATAGCCATGGCAACAACTACAAGTGGCGTCGCAGCTTTAATTTTACCTGGAGGTCGTACAGCTCACTCGAGTTTTGAGATCCCCTTGTAAACAAATGGCTCATCTATGACAAACTTGTCAAAACAAAGTGGCACTGCTAAATTGATTAAAAAAGTAAAACTCATTAATGGGATGAAGCACCGATGGCCAAGCGACAAACAATAGAAATAGTCGACAGGAGCTTCAGAGATATAATGGATGTCGATAAACCATCTGGAGGAAAAGTCATGGTGTTTGGAGGAGATTTCCAACAAGTGTTACCGGTTGTTCCTAAATCAACAAGATCAGAAACTGTTAATGCCAGCTTGGTGAAATCATCTGGCCTTTTATGGACAAGATCCAATTAACAAGAAATATGAGAGCAAGAGATGATCCAACATTTAGTGACTTCTTACTCAGTGTGGGTAATGGAGAAGAACCAACAATAAGAGACAATTTAATTCTTCTTTCGGAACAGTTAATTGTTAAGCATTGTAGTGATGGAATACCTGAAGAATTCTTAATAAAACAGATATTTCCAAACCTACACGAAAATCCTAGGAATGCAAAATATGTAACATGAAAGGCAATTCTAGCAAGTAGAAATGAGCATGTGGATAAGTTGAATGACAAGATAATAACCATGTTTCTATGTGAAAGCAAGACATTTATAAGTTTTGACTCGGCCGAAGATGATACCAACAAAAAACACCAAGAAGAATATCTCAATACTCTAACGCCAAATGGACTCCCGCCACACAGGTATTACATGAATACAACATGCATTGCTATTGAAAACATATACTTACAAATAACAATACAACTACACTAAAAATACTGTTTTAAATGCAGGTTAGTATTAACGGAGAATGCATCCATCATGCTACTAAGGAATTTAGATCCTTCAAATGGCTTATGTAATGGCACAAGAATGATATGTAAAGGCTTAACCAGAATGTCATCCATGCTGAAATTACGAGTGGATATTGTGAAACTAAGCATGTCTTTCTTCCACGAATTCAATTGTGACTACCTGAAAATGAAGGGTATCCATTCAAATTTATTCGGAACCAATTTTCAGTGTGCCTTTGCTTTGCAATGACCGTAGATAAAGCACAAGGACAAATAATTCCCACCGTTCGCTTGTACCTGCCCCAAAATATTTTTTCACATGGTCAATTGTATATTGCACTATCGAGAGGGATATCGATGTCCACAACCAAAGTTTTGGTTCTAACAGAGCAACAAAAACATCAAAGTGGGACATGCACGAAGAACATCGTCTATAAAGAAGTTTTAGGTATGTGACCTACATATAATATTTTTCTCTATGCTAATACAAAAAATGGTCTACTTACACATTGTACAATACTAACAAAATAAGATGATTTAAATTTATAGGTTAGGATGACATTCACTCACCTACACGGGAGAATCAACCAATCACCACCTCAACACCGTTCTTCAAATTGCCATGGTTATTTGTGCAGTTATTATATAAATTATTTGTAAGGAATAAATTTTATTAATAGGATGGGTGCATTTTCCTTAAGTTTGATAACCTTCAGGCAACATGAAAATTCTATTTAAGTTTTTTTCCTCAAATTATGTATATGATTAAAAAAACAAAAGTGAAAAAACAGATATGTGTCAAATATTAATCATTCTACTTCTAAATCATCTATATATGGCATTAAAACGACTCAAACTACTTAACACGTGACACATGTGCAACGTGTCCAATACTAGTACATATATATTTTTTAAAATTCTTTATATCTTTCTCAATTTTTGCTATCTTTTTGTTCAACTTTTCATATTGTGTCATAAATTTATAGATGACAGTGTTGTTTGAAGAAAAATACTACTTTGAATAATGAATAGAAAAGGACAATCTAATATATATCTTTCAAGGTAGAGCCAAAATATGGGACACGTGAATTCACGATCTCTGCGTAAAATTAGCTATGAGATATTTTATGTATATATTTTTGAAAAATAATATAATATTATCTTATTGCACTCACTAAATGCTAGATTTCCTTACATATTAAGTGATTTCCTTTGAGGACTGAGGATTTATTCTCACCTAAAACACTAAGATAAGTTGTGTTGCGGAGAAAATCTCTTCATCAAGAATGGTTCATTATGGCTTGAATAAAAATTGCACGAGAAATAATAAGAGATTTTCTCTCTTTCGATTACTTCCCTTTCTGTTTTACTTCTCATATAAAATAGTGATGTTACATTTTATTTAATTTTGGTAATTACTAATTTATTGATTGTTGTTTACATTATTAATTTTTTTTAACCACTTAGGATTGCTTGTGATGACAAAACTACAATTTTGATGCATACTTGAGATGAATTAATAATCTCTTACCAAGTATGTGAAATTAACATAGTGCTCTTAGGCAGGAAAAAAAAAAAGGAGTAGCTTCACATACGTTTTGTTTGATGATAAATACATTGTTCTGTTTTTTATGGATTTTATTTAATAAATAAAATTAACATTTTTTATTTTACCACTTCATATTGCATAATTCAACTTTTTAAATATATAGAAATTTTATAATAATGAAAAGAGACAAATGTGCAATGCATGTTTTCAAAAACTAGTGATGATTCATGATGGACAATCCCAGTTTTCCATCATCGGGAAGGCCATTTACCATTTGGTTGGGACCTCCACTTTTACTGAGTAAACTGTGGTTCATGTTGGATGTGTCGCCAAAATTAAGCCCCTTGATCCTCTTGACAAAGTATATGTGTGGTAGCTATGGAATCCCAACAGGTATTAGACGAAACGATAGTAGTTTATGTTGGTAGTTTCTCTAAAGGGATTCAATTTTTGATTTGACATGCTTGTTTTCTAGCCCTTGGTGCAACACTGAATGTTGCTAAACCGCAAAAGGGTTCAAGTGTGGCTATATTTGGACAAGGGGCTGTGGGCCTTGCAGTGAGTTTTCTCCGTACTGCAAATAACTTTCTTGTTCTGTTTTTTGATTTCCTGTACAAATGTTAATCTTGCTAATGGTCTGATCTCATTTGTTCAGGCTGCAGAAGATTCAAGACTTACTGGTGCTTCAGGGATAATTGGTATTGATTTAAATGCTAGCAGATTTGAGCAATGTTGGGGAATATGAGACGATAGCGGAAGCGTGATAAAGATTGGGATTGATATTGAAAAGTATAAATAAATTTGGCAAAATAATAAAATGAAAACACAGATTGAACGTAGTTCACCCAAAAAATAGGCTACATTCACGGATGACGACGAGCAAAATATCACTATAATGAAAAGTGTACAACAAAACCTCACTGGGCCTAAGCACTACGAGGATATAATTTTTATGTATCACTCAGTGATATAAAAGGAGTATTACAACATTAAAAAATACACAATGTGTATCTCACAAATTCGTAGACTCTCTACTTATTCTGAATTTCTTAATCTTTGAATGATAGATGAAGGAGCTGAAGAGCTCCTTTTATAGGCAAACATTACCTATAGTTTGTTGAATTATTAACAAGTTGGTAGCATGCCTATTTGACAAGTTAGGCAGCTAAGTTTGATAGCTTGTGGTTGTCTTTGTAGAAAAGATCTTGGCAGCCAAATTTGAGAATTGCTTGGCAACCAAATCTGAGAGTTGCTTGTGGATTGCCTAGTTTGAATCAACTTGGGCCAGATTTCAACAGAGCAAGGTAATTAAGTTGCGCCCTGATAGCAGCTTTTATTCCTTCCTTATAACTTGTCTCATTGAGAGTCAACTCATGCATCCATTTTACTTGCATTCTACGGCTAACAAATTTGGTGTGACAGAATTTGCAAATCCAAAGGATTATAGTAAACAAGTTCACGAGGTACTCATATTTACTTCTCCTGATGGATCATTTTGCGAAAATAACCATGAGCCAAAGTTGATCATCTTTTCTTGAATCTTGATAATTTGATCAGGTAATTGCTGAGATGAGTGATGGTCGAGTTGATAGGAATGTGGAATATACTGGCCATATTGATGCTATGATTTCAGCATTTGAATGTGTCCATGATGTATGTTTTATGTCATCAAATTTCGTTAGTTGTATGTTCTTATTAATATGTTAATCTTAAAGAACCTTGTTTTCGTAATTATTTTTCAGGGCTGGGGAGTGGTTGTTCTTGTTGGAGTGCCCCATAAAGAAGCTGTATTCAAGACACAGCCTATGAACTTTTTGAATGACAGGATTCTCCAATGAACCTTCTTTGGAATCTACAAGCCCCGTTTGGATATTCCTTCTGTTGTTGAGAAATACATGAACAAAGAACTTGAATTGGAGAAGTTCATCACTCATAAAGTCCCATTTGCTCAGATCAACAAGGCTTTTGATTTAATGTTGAAGGGAGAAGGCCTTTGTTGCATCATCACCATAGAGGACTAAACAAGCCTCCACTCTCTGAGAAAAGACCAATAAATTCCATCACTGTCTTATTTTCATTTGTTTGGTTGGATTTACAGATATGCTCTGTCTTCGCAATGCCATATATATTTGTGTTCTTGTAAAAAGTATAATTCTTCTGTTTTTAATTTGAGATCGTTGGGAAGCCATCAACTTTAAATCCTAGATCTGCCTCTACAACTACATTCTCCTATCAGTTGATTGCTCAATGGTCAATTAGTTTTCATTACTTTATACTTGACACTTTGTAGTCGAAATCTTCTCCTCTGTTGTTAACTCTGTAAAAAGAGTAGCTTCGTGACAGTAATAAAATGTCACTGTAAGCAAGGAACATGCTAAGTATATTTAGAGAATTTGATCGATTTCAATCAGGCTGAATTACAGTTGTAGTGATGAAATCAACAATCAGTACATCCACTTGGGAAACCAAACTTGGAACAACCTCAATCTTGGTTTTGATTATTAGAAATATATCTTAGATTGAATGCATGTTAGATATATCTTAGATGAATTGCATATTATTTTCATTCCTTATTTACATATTTAGTTTCCATATTCTTAGCTTATTGTAATCATTCATTTTGAATGATTCTATTGATTTCCCTCCTGATCCTTATGGATCTACCCTTTTGTATAAATACCTCATTCATTATTACTCCCTCCATCCTATTTTGTTGGCAATCTTTGACTTGATATGGCGTTTAAGAAAAATTAAAAACTTTTGAAACTTATGTTTCTAAAATCATTTTTAGATATTTGTCTGGCTGAATATCATTTCATTAAGAGTAAAATAGAAATTTTTAAGTTAAATTATTTTCAATTAGAATAAGATGACATTCTTTTTTGTACGGGCCAAAAAAGAAAAGATATCACATAAAATGGGACAAAGGGGATAATAAAATTAAGAAGTTATCTCTTTAGTAAACTACTTTATGGTATCAATACTATTCCATTTCGCAGCAAAAAAGTATTCTGGGTGATAATTTGTTTTAATTTTTAGTAGCCATGATTCCTTTGAATAACACTTATGATTCCCTCCCAACTCTAACAAATGAAACTACGCCAAATACTGTGGCATCCTATAACAACATCAATTCCTTGAATAATAATGACCAACTTATATCTATCAATGCCACGTCCAAGCTCCATTGAAACTCACTATCACCAACTACCAATCTTCGCAATATCAATGGAAAGCACTGGTCCCTGCCTATGATTTTCTTCAGTTTGTAAATGAACCACCATCTACTGTAACTAACCCTATCTATAAACAACAAGACCAATTAATTAGAAGTTTCATCATAAATTATACCCCTAGCTACTGTTGATGAAACTTCCTGTGCACTTTGGCACAACCTATGTGAAGATATCACAAGCTCGCATAATGAGTTTGAGATAAGATTTGAATACTATTTAAAAGGAAAATCTCTCTATTACTGTGTAGTTGTAGAAAATCAAACAGATTCACACCAAGCTTGCTTCAGTTGGTGTTCAAATCATCGCTGATGAAGTTTTTCTTCATGCTGTACATAACCTTCCTTCTATATATGATAGCATGGCATCGGCACTCTGTGCTCGTGAAACAGCCATAACCTTCAAGAGCTTCATGATAAGTTGGCTAATTTTGAAGCTCTTTTGACCCGTCCATCATCCCAGACTATGGTGCCAATCATGGAGAACTTTGTTGCTAAACCTCCAGTAACTACCAATCAAAATTCCAATCAAAATACCAATACATCATGTTCCAATCAAAGGAATGGTGGTAATCAAGGAGGCCATTCTGAGGGCCATACTAATTGACCTAGGGTGTTACAACTTGTAAATTTATCAACATACCCCTAGACGAGAGATTGCTCGCATAACGTAGGATTCCAAACCTTTTTGGGAAATCCGAGGCTGAAATCATGATCAGCAAGAAAAATTAAGTGAAAAAGTGGTCTTGGCTGAATTTTACACCAATCGAATCAAAAATTAATTTTTTCGTGTAAAAATGCAACTTCTAGCAAAGTGCGGGACCCTCCATGTTGCAGACATGTTGCGTATTTTCACTTAATTGTGGTTCGATTATTTTTGACGGGATTAGAAATTAGACCAGAAAACTTTTTCAAGAGAATGTATTGTGAGGGGCTAGGTCTGCAGGCGGACTGGGTCCCCAACAGTTCAAAATTTTCAATTATTTTAGAGGCATTCCAGACTTTTTCTTGCCCCTCCTAAACTTAATCCATGACCAACATAAGTTGTTTTCAACCTGAAAAGGCTTCTTAAACCCATTCCTAAGCCTTCTATGCATACTAATGTCATGCCCCAGGAGGGGACCCAAGACGTGGCCGGCATCAAAAGACTATTACTAGTCCCCAAGAGAACCACTTGGCCTCATCACATTCATTCATTCATACATTCTACTACTTAGCGGATGACATAAGGAAACAAAAGGGCACATCTTATCATCTAGTCTCAAGTAATAATATAATGAAGGGCTAGTAGAAAGAAACTAGCTTACAAGTTCCAACATCAACATCCGACTCTAGTCTATAAAGTCTTTATC
Source organism: Solanum ossicruentum (assembly GCA_025774065.1). Lineage (NCBI taxonomy): Eukaryota > Viridiplantae > Streptophyta > Magnoliopsida > Solanales > Solanaceae > Solanum > Solanum ossicruentum. The sequence continues at coordinate 8,146 of JAOTQR010009270.1, forward strand.
ACTAGTAGGTGGTGCCAATGACAGAACCATGACTACCTAAATCAAAATAAAATCTAAGCAATGCTAACTCTAAAGCATGATGAAAATAAAGTAAATGAATCCTCCGAAGTAGGGAGGCTCACCAATCTACTGAACGTCCAAATATCCTCAAAGATACGCCAGCTAATGATCTTTATTCCGTGTATCTATGTCATAAAATTAGGCAACGCTAGAGTAGCATCAGTACATGGAATGTACGATATGTAAAATAGTTGAGTGAAATCAAAAAAGGTAGAACAATAGAGAAATAACAATCAACTCAATATAGAAACCAATTAATATGTCAAATGTTTATCTAAATTAAAGCAAGAATAAAGAGTAAACATGTGACCCATCAACCAAACAACTCATCAATCAAATCAGACTCATCTCAAAAGGACTTATCTCAACTCATCTTATCATCTCGACTCAGAGTACTCAAGGTGGGAACTTTCTGGGAGTTTCTCTTATCTAACAACAATCATTTATGAGCCAGTGACTAGAAATCAATCATGTTGATGTTGCCACAACTGTTTTATACTTGCCAGGTGGAGAATGAATCAAAACCATAAGGACAAGTCCAAATGGAGACATCAGATCTATAAGTTCTATATGGATTTCAAAGACATCTAATCAGAGAGGACCTCAACATAATATGCGTGGTGGTCCTAATCCTCACCTATGCTCGGCTACGTAGTTTGACGAGTGCAAATTAGTTTAATTGTTACTCTTTTAGTGCTCGATACTCCTCCCATGACTCAATGCTCATAAAATAATCCATCCAATCAAACTATCTCAATCCAATCATCTCAATCAGCCTATAGAGGCACAATCTTTCAATTATTCTTGTAGAGACTCTAATCATCTCATTAATCAACATCAATAGCTCAAGGCTTAGAATGATCATTAGGGAATAATCGAATAGACAAATTGTTAGAGTTCATTTGGGAAGACTCATGGACCCTCACATACTATCAACCTATGATCATTCTCACCTCACAATCACAATCTACGTTCTCAATCAAGGCTCTAGACTCAATCCTATCCCCATTCATGCATGCTTTCAAAATTATCATGTAGGGCTGTGCAATATCTCAGGAAAAATAATCAATTCAAGAAAAGGTTTATGATGATCATCAACATATTAAAGTACATGAAAGAAAACATAATTTTTCAAGAAAATGATCATGATTCACACATGTAGACTTAAGGACCTTCAACTATCATCGAAGGCTATCTATGGGGAACATGAGAGAAAAATCTCATGGTTTTAGTTTAGTCTTACATACCTGAGATAAAGCTTTTCAAATAACCAGTCAAGAATTCTCCTTGAACTCTCCAGTCTCACGTTCTTCTTTCTTCTCTCTCAACCCTAACTTTCAAGTGTTGTGAAGGACTTAGAATGGGGTTTTTGACCCTATTTACTTATGAAAATGACCTAAATTTATCGTGTTGTGAGTTTAGGAGGGGTTGGGAAAAGTCTAGACTGCCTCTCAAAGGATTTAAAAATTTGAACTTCGCTGGAATCGGTCGGGGGAACATGTCTGCGACGGGGACCTATCGCGCACCTGTGTAATTTCGAAAATCTAATCCCCATCGAAAATTGAAAAAAATACAATTGTGGTTCGCGACAAGTCCGCATCGTGGCCTCAACATGCACCCTCACTGTCTTGATTTTTGGATAAAAAAATTATTTTTCGTTCCAATTGCTCTAAAATCTGGTCGAGACCACTTTCTCACCCAGTTTTCATGCTGATAACAAAATCCAGTCTCAGATTTTCCATCTGAGCTTGGGAAAACGAGTTATGCGCACGATTCCATTCTAGGGGAATTTTGGTAACTTTGCCCGGGCATTACATTATCTCCCCCTTGGGATCATTCATCCTCGAATAATGAGTAAAGGTGGATATAAAGGCATGAATAGACTCAAAACGCATCTAAACATTCACATCTATCAATCAACCTTTCGACTCCTTATCACTATCAACAATCTCTATTCAGACTCAAGAATAGATAATCAACTCAAGAAAAGACAATGAATTTAGTTAAGGGTAATGATGTCACCTTCAACATTCTCATAATTAGGCATGAATACCGATAAAGACTCTTCTCATCAATCACTCAACAAATCAAACTATCGACCTATTCGGACGATCAGAAACCACTCAAAATAGACAAATCGATTTAGATCAAGAGTAGAGATATTCTCTTAGACATTTTCAGCATCAAGCATGAATGGAATGTTGAAACTTAATTAATTCGAATTATTTAAATACTTTGACAATCAATCCTTCGAACTCAGGAAGGAAACCATCGACTCTAATCGAGAATGGGACCATCGATACATAAGACTCTATGTACAACTCTTAAGCTTAGCACCTCATCTTAATTGTGCTGCTTTTTATGACACTCTACTCGATCAATTTAAGCTTATAGCTCATGTTCAACTCTCTACCTATCCACATTCTCTTATTCCATTTAGGCCTGCTTTTGAGCCTTAAGGTGCTACCCTTAAGACGATCATATTCATACAAAGCTAATCCTCAATACTTAGCTCTATACTTCCACAGGGGCTTTCATTAAAAGATTACTAGTCCTCTTCACTATTTCACTATCATGAAGTCTTCGATAGTCTTTCATCAATACTCGCATAACAATAACCATGCATTCAAGCCTATCACTCTAACCCGCTTCAACTCTGTCTTAGAATTTTCAAGCCTACTTAGCACTTCTACCTCCACCATTCAATGAGCTCCCACTCAAGGACACATTATCATACTCTTACCTATCTATTGCACATCATAAGATCTCATCTCTCTCCTCCTCCCTATCCCTATCCTTACATGACACAAGTACAACACCAATGTTGCAATGAGGATACATTCACTCCTTCTCATCTGCCCTCATTCTCCGTCTATTACTATCAGTATCACTATTTGGACCAAGGGGAACTCATCATCTTTGCATCCGACCACAATAATGGCATAACAAGCCGAAGATCAGTGCATACGTAAGGTTATATTAAAATGAAGAAGTCTCACTCTCTCCCATCAACCATCACTTCTCTACTATCATCAATATTTCTATCAAGACATGGGAAGACAGGATCACTCAAAGAACTTAGAACGAACAATCATTAACACGAGTCAATCGAGAAATCTTATCTAAGGATATTCATAATAAAGTACAATCTCCCTCATCTATCAAGACTCATTTTGAGTTCGCAGAACTATACGTAATGTAAAACCTAGGTCGTATCTCATTCAATATAGGGGTGGAAACACTTAGATCCATGGGATTAGATCAAAATTAATGAATGAACTCATCATTTTTCATCCTCATAACTCACAATCAGCAAGTGGTATATAGGACAAGGCCATGGGCATGACAGTCATATACCAGACATGAATAGAGCTCACTTCAATGGAAGAATAAGGAACATATGTTATGGCAAGGAAATGATGTCTCATCTTGATCAGTCCATCTCTATCAAACTCAAGATCTACTTCAATTTCTCACGTCATCTCCCCCTTAGATCAAGGGTCATCTTTTTAAGTTTGCGAATCAATTCATCTTTCTAAGTTATAGATACATATATCTACACGATCAGGGAATCACTATCCACAAGAATATCTTAAACTCTTCTATCATTCTGTAGTTGCATAATAAATTAGCCATTAAGACTCTCTTCAAAGATACCACTCCCAGCTTCCTCTTGTCTCTATGGCTACCTCTCTCTATATTTGCTGCTCTTAGTGGTGTACATAACCACTTCCCACAACTCATACAATCTAACATCCTCTTTTGTTTGCTAACGCTCAACTTCTGTGCTCTCATAAACTCATATGTATGAGACTTAGACTATAAGGGAAAAACTCATCATCTATCCATATACCCCAATCAACTTAGCTGTTCGGGATGAAAAGGAATGCTCACATCAGCCTACTCCACATTGACAACTCAAATACACTATCTAGATTATTATAGTCATCATAGCTTAGAGCTTCACACATCTTTATACAATCATAGATACATATCTCAAGTCTCTTCTCATCTATTGAGCTATCCTCATTTCACTCCTCTTACCTAAGGGGAACTTGTACTCTTCCCATAGCATCACTTTCCTTATAACTCAGTACCACTCACCTATTCAGTCATATCTCCTTATCTGACTAAGGTTCATAACTCAATGAATCTCATGAACCCACACTTAAAAATCATAAGACTAATTTAGATCTATCATATTGAAAGCACTCCCTTCCCCTATTCAACATCTACACTTCAACATAAACTTCCTTCTAGTTTGAGCACAGTCTATCACATTCTAACAATAACTTTTCCTCTATATCTCATCATGAAAATCATAGGTACTTACTACACTTTCATCAAACTTATGACAATCAACACATCACCTCATTACTTACCTAATAGGTACATAACTTTAACCACAAGCCTCAATCAGCCATCACTCTTGCTATCTCATCCCTTTCTTTCCATCATCATCCTTCTAACTCTGGGATGATTCTATTCTACTTAGGGTTTATAAAACCTCATATCTCACTCTTAGGTGGTAGCATTAAACTCTTTAGACACATAATTTTCTCTCTCTTGGGTAACATCAGAAACAAGTTTTGAATAAGAAGGTCGGGGTACATCTAGAGCTAACCCAATGCACGATTCATGTGAGTAATAGTGATCAACCTATCACATTAGTCAGCGTCTCTCAAGCCTAGTGCAGTCTCTCTACCATTTTGATTACTTTATTGCAAGGGATCTCATCAATAAAGTTGGAACATTACTGTCTTTATCACCTCATAGATGAGACATAGTTGAAAGGTTTAGAGCAATGCACAATCATCGTAGATTTCTTAATAATTAGCTCTACCCCATGATTCAAAATCTGAAAGAAGGAAAACTTTACCTAAATGTCAATAGTCCCTCATTTATAGAAGTGGGGCCCTCACAACCATAAATAAGTTCCTATAGACAAAGTGTCATAGACTCCCTAGGACACTTGAACTTGTGATCCGATCCAAGTTTGTCACGCACCGGGAGGGGACCCAAGACGTGGCTGACATCCAGAGACTATTACTAGTCCCCAAGTGAATCACTTGGCCTCATAACATTCATTCATTCATACATTCTACTAATCAGTGAAAGACATAAGGAAATAAATGGGCACATCTCATCATCTAGCCTCAAATAATAATATAATGAAAGGCCAATAGAAAGAAACTAGCTTATAAGTTCCAACATCAACATCCGACTCTAGTCTATGAAGTCTTTATCACTATTAGGTTCTGCCAATGACAGACCTATGGCCACCTAAATAACATTAAAAGCTAAGCAAATCTAACTCTAAAGCATGATGAAAATAAAGTAAATGAATCTTCCGAAGTAGGGGAGGCTCACCAATCCACTAAACATCCAAAGATCCTCAACAATGCATCTACTGATGATCTCTATCCTATGTATCTACATAAGGTAGAACAATAGAGAAATAACAATCAACTAAATATAGAAACCAATAAATATGTCAAATGTCTTAAAGAAAGAATAAAGAGTAGACATGTGACCTAACAACCAATCAACTCATCAATCAAATCAGACTCATCTCAAAAGGACTCATCTCAACTCATCACATCTCATTTTGACACAGAGTACTCAAGGTGGGAACTTTTTGGGAGTTTCTCTTATCCGACAACAATCACTTATGAGCCAGTAATTGTACAATAATCACACTTATATTACCACAACCATTATGTACTTACCAGGTAGAGAACAAATTGAAACCATAAGGACAAGTCCAAATGGAGAAAGCGTATCTATAAGTCCTCTATTGATTCTAGAGATTTCTAATTAGAGAGAACCTCAATAAAATATGATGTGGTTGTCCTAATCCTCACCTACGCTCTGCTACGTAGTTTGACGAGTGCGAGTTGGTTTAACTTTTACTCTTTCGATGCTCGATACACCTCCCATGACTCAATGCTTATAAAATAATCTATCCAATTAAACTATCTCAATCTAATCATCTCAATCGGCCTTATGGAGGCATAATCTTTCAGTCAGTCTCGTAGAGACTCTAATCATCTCACTAATCAACATTTTAATCAATAGCTCAAGGCTTAGAATGATTATTAGAGAACAATCGAATAGACAAATCGCTATAATTCATTTGGGAAGACTTATGGACCCTCACATGCTATCAACCTATCATCATTCTCACCTTACAATCACAATCACCATCACAATCTATGTTCTCAACCAAGGCTCTAGACTCAATCCTATCCCCATTCATGCATGCTTTCAAAATTATCATGTAGGATTATGCAATAGCTCAAGAAAAATATTCTATTCAAGAAACAAGTTTATGATGATCATCAACATATGAATGTACATGAAAGAAAACATAATTTTTCAAGACAATAATCAAGATTCATGCATATAGACTCAAGGACCTTCAACTCTCATCTAAGACCATCTATGGGGCATATGAGAGAATAATCTCATGCTTTTAGTTTAGCCTTACATACAATGGGATAAAGCTCTTCAAATAACCCATCAAGAATTCTCCTTGAATTCTCCAATCTCACATTTTTCTTTCTTCTTCTCCAATCTCACGTTTTTCTTTCTTCTCTCTCAAGCCCTAACTTTCAAGTGCTATGAAGAAGGACTTAGAATGGGTTTTAGACCCTATTTACTCATCAAAACAACCTAAATTGACCTTTTTTTGAGTTTAGGAGGGGTTGGAAAAAGTTTAGAACACCCCTCAAAAGATTTAAAATTTTGAACTTTGGTGGAACATGCCAGGGGAACATGTTCGTGATGCGGACCTGTCGTGCACCTGTGTAATTTTGGAATCCAATCCTTGTCGAAAATTGAAAAAATAAAAAGAAAATATAAGTGTGGGTCCACAACAGGTAAACGTCGCGGCCCCGACGAGCACCCTCACTATCTTGGTTTTCAGATCAAAAATATATTTTTTGATTCGATTACTCTAAAATTGGGTTGAGATCACTTTCGTACCCAGTCTTTGGTGCTGATCGCAAAATCCAGTCTGAATTTTTCATCTGATCTTGGTAAGACGTGTTAAGCGCATGATTCCATTCTAGGGGAATTTTGGTAATTTCGTCGGGTGTTACACCTAACTAAAGACCTAGGACTAAAGAGAGGAGAAAAGAGTTAGGATTCAAGGAATTCAAGCCAGAATCTTGTCATGTTTATTATCTACCTTCATATCAGGTATGTAAGTCTAACTAAAGCATTAAATTTTTCTTTCATTTGCCTCCATTGATGGTAATAGAATGATTGCGGAAGTATTGAGTGTCCATGCATGTTTTTTTGAAGGCTTTCTTGTAATATATATATATATATATATATATATATATACACTCTATGTATTCTTATATGTTGATGATTATCATGAACTTGATTTACTGAACACCTACTTTTACATAATGTATTTCATAAATCCTATGTGTTACTTCATAAATGATTGCACGAATGAACCTAGGGATTGAGTCTAGAGCCTTAACAACATAATTGTGATTGAGTATGATGATGATGTTAATAGAACTTGATAGTCTCGAGAGTCTTCATAATTGACTCAATGATTGGTCTATATTGATGGGTATTCATAGGGACTTTCTAAACCACTCTTGAAAGACGTGATTGAAGAACTAATTGGATGATTGATAGGCCGAAAGGCTTTATTGTGATAGATTGATAAGAGTTTTTAAAAGACTCATTGATTGGATTGATTGTTTTATGCGCGTTGAGTCTTGGGAGGAGTATTGAGCACCAAATTAAGTAAAAGTAAGTATAACTCAAACTCAGTAACTATGCTGTCAACATAGGATGATTGATAAGGGTCATACCTCTAAAGTCCTTAAAGAAGCTTGACTGATTATTGAGTGTTCCTTGCCCTGGCAAGATATTGGATGAGTAGGCAATGACACCGCTTTGTTGTACCATCACCAACTCATACTTGATGGTTGTCGGTTATAAAGACTCCCAAATAGGTCCTGATAGTACTCCGATTTGATTAGACTGGATTGGATTGGATTGTCTCTGATTGGTCACTATCTAGTATTATTAAAAGTGGGAAGCTCCAACCATTAAAGTTGAATTACCATTTTATCCCGCTTCTAAAAAAAGGACACAAATTATGAATTTACTTATTAATGAAATAATTGTAAAATAATTAAATGACATAAATTATGTATTTAATTAATAAGGAAATAGTAATAAAATAATTAAAGTTCCCTCTTCAAATTCTCTGTCCCTCAAACCACACTTCCAGTCCCCTAGAAGAAGGAGGAGGAACAGAAGAAGAAAGAACAGAAGAAGAAAGAACAGAAGAAGAAAAAGGAACAGAAGAAGAAAGAACAGAAGAAGGAGAAAGTTGCTTTCGTGGTAACGCCTAAGAAGAAGAAGAAGAAGAAGAAGAAGGAACAGAAGAAGAAGAAGGAATAGAAGAAGAAAGAACAAAAGATTATCTATTCCACGGCAATAGGATATATATATTAATGATATCCAAACAATTACACAGGATACATTTATACATGGAGATTATCTGGGAATGCTTTACAATTCTTACTTGCTTGTAAGATTGTTGGATTTTTTTGGATGCCTAACAAATGAAATGGCCCTTCTATTTATATAGCTTCCTAAGGGCCCTAGCCGTTGTTATAGTGTCATTTCTAGTCATTGCTACAGTGCAATTTTTAGCCGTTGCTACAGTGTCCTGACCATTGCTAAAGTACCAGAGAGTTCTGGAGCCTTCCGGGGTGTGTCAGACATGTTTCTAAGCACAGTACATAGATATAATCATCAGGCTCCACAACCTAACAATTCTCCCACTTGGATACTGTTCTACTCGGACACCAAAACGGTAAATATATTCCAAAAAAAACAAATTCCTCTATCATCAATATTTTCACCCTATCGCAACACTTTCTTCTGTATAACCTACAGAAGACCAACCGAGGTTTTGCACAACCTCAGTTTTTCAACACCAACACACTTGGTCAACATGTCTGGTGGATTCTTTGCACCCTCTATTTTCTCCAAACACATGTCACCATCTTCCACTGACCTCCGAGTGAAATGGTACCGTCTTCCGATGTGCTTCGTCTTCAAATGATATAATGGATTTTTCACCAACTGTATGGGACTCTGACTATCTGTATAAAGAATTTTAACACACTACTTCCTGCCTAATTCTTCCAAATAATCCACCAGCCATATCATTTCTTTCCCAGCTTCAGCTATTGCTATGTACTCAGCCTCAGTCGATGAAAGGGAAATACACTTCTGAAGCTTAGACATCCAGCTAACTGTTGTTCCATCTATAGTGTAGATGTACCCGGATGTGCTCTTGCTCGAATCCACATCTTCACTCAGATCAGTATCCACAAAACCCTATAGGATTATCTTGCCATTACCATAACAAAGTGAAGTACTAGATGTACCTTTCAAGTATCTCAGAAGCCACTTCACAACTTTCCAATGCTCTTCCCCCGGATTTGCCATGAACCTGCTAACAACTCCCACTGCATGTGCTATATCAGGTCTAGTGAAGACTATAGCATACATCAAGCTCGAACTGCAAAAGCATATGGAACTTGTGCCATGTGCTCACGCTCCTCAATTTTCTTTGGTGACTGCTCCTTTGACAATTTTAAATGGTTTGCCAAAGGAGTAGTCTTGTGTTTAGCATCATTTATCCGGAATTTGGACAACACCTTCTCAATGTACTACTCTTGGGACAGATTTAAGTGTCGACTGATCTATCCCAAGAAATCCTCATCCCAAGAATCTGCTTCGCTGCACCTAAGTCTTTCATCTCAAACTCTGATGATAGGGTTGCCTTCAAAGAGTTTATCTCCTTCATATTCGGTCCTTTTCATTGTGAATATCCATTAACCACCAATCGGGCCTTGAACCTCCTCTTTCCATCTGAGTCAACTTTGATTTTAAAGACCCATTTGTTCAACAAAGCTCTCTTTCCTGCAGGCAACTCAGTCAACACCCACGTGTTGTTCTTCTCAAGTGAAGTCATCTCATCATCCATGGCTTGCTCCCA
>JAOTQR010009311.1:0-18250 GCA_025774065.1 Solanum ossicruentum
TATGCATTTAGATTATGATGTCTATCTATTGTTGCAGTGCATCCTACATAGTTAGTACATTCAAATGTACTAACGCAAACTCTTGCCTACATGATATCACCATGTAGGGACCGGTGCTCAAGTTGATCATCTTACTCCTCCATATGGCTAGATCGATAATACTCATGCTTGTGGTGAGTTCTTCACTTCGGGGACCTTAGTCTATGTTGCTCTTATTATGTATTCAGACAATCTACTTTATTTCTATTTTGACTATGAGGTTGAGTCTGGTTGCTTTGTCTGGCCCCCGCTCTTATCTATGTATTGGAGGTGTTTATTGGACATGTTATGTATCAATATTAAGAGCCTTGACTCTATTATTCTTGATGTCTGTGATATGAGCTTGACTCTTGTCTCTTGATCATGATATTGTGCAAGTTTTTCCCTTAGTCCATTGCCCCCTATTCTTACTCTTTTATGTTGTGTCTATTTCTTCCGCGATCAAGGATGTGTAATGATGTTCTAAGAAGCTTGCTTGAGGTCCCTATGGGTTCCCTTACGCCATGTCATATCTAGGCCCTAGGTTTGGGTTGTGGCACCTACATAATGTTGCATTTGTCTGCAAGAGAGTGATGAGAACACAAAATCTGTCTATGGATATTATGGGACTTTGTGCCCTCCTATTGTCTATGATAGGCAATGCAGCGTTCTGGCTATCCAAGCTCCCACAGAGTTTGATCACCTATTGGGCTGAGTTGCAGAAGGCCTTTTTAGAGAGGTACTTCCCGAGATCAAAAAAGCTCAAGTTAAAGGACCAAATAAATGACTTCGAGCAACTTCTTGGTGACTCGATCAGTACTACATGGTAGCAGTTCACAAAGTACTTGAGGTGCGTCCGGGAGCTAGGGTAAGGGACTTCATGAGGATGAATCCTTTGGTTTTCTATGGGTTAAAGGTGGATGAAGATCCATAAGAGTTCATTGATGAGGTCTACAAAATTTTAAATATCATGGTTGTTGGCTAAATGAAAAGGTGGAGTTGGCGGCGTACCAAATTAAAGGAGTTGCTCAAATAAGTTATGACCAATGGAAGGGTGAGAAGGGGATTGGTATTGTGGTGCTTTAGGAGGAGTTCAAATTGGCTTTCCTTAATCGGATTTTCCCTCTTGAGCTTAGGGAAGCAAAGTTGGTAGAGTTTATGAACATGAAACAAGGTGTTATGAGTGTGATAGAGTATTTCCTCAAATTTAATCAACTTTCAAAGTACGCTCCTCATTTGGTGGCCGATCCTAGATCTAGGATGAACATGTTTGTGATGGGGGTATCCAACTTGGTAAGTAAAGAATGTCAGTTCACCATGCTAATTAGTGACATGGACTTGTCTCGTTTGATGACACATGCCGAGCAAATGGAGGAGGAGAAATTGAGAAACAGAGCGGGCATGAGGCCAAGAGGGCTCGGTTTGAGGGTAAAATCTGAAAGAGTAATAGATTTCATTAAGGCCAAGGGCCTTCTCATGCTACTAATAGGGGGTTCACCAATGACTTCCCTAAGCCTCAAGGTGTTGGTGGTGTGGCTCCTATGGATGTGTGCCCTAGATATGGGAAGTGTCATAATGGACCGTGTTTAAAGGGTTCTAATGCATGCTTTGGTTGTGGGGAGCTTGGCCACAAGAAGATAGATTGTCCAAGAAACCAATGCAAGGTTCGAGGTGAAAATACGATTCCATTGGGTAAAGGTGGTCCTCAAGGTGGTGCCCCAAGGCACAACTAGTTTTATGCACCACACAGGAGTCAAGGGGTTGGTGAGATCTCCGATGTAGTTACCGGTATGTTGAAAATCTTTTACTTTGATGTATATGCTTTGATTGATCCGGGTGCCACTCTTTCCTTTGTTACCCTTTTTGTTGCTAAAAAGTTCCATGTTGACCCCGAGTTGTTGCATGAGTCATATGAAGTGTCTACTCCTATTGGTGCCTCTATTGTTGCTAGGAAAGTTTATAGAAGTTATCTAATTTGTATTTTGCATAAGTTGTTGCCTTGTGATCTTGTTAAATTAGACATGGTAGATTTTGATGTCATTCTTGGGATGGATTGGTTGCATGCCTACTATGCTTCTATTGATTGTAGAACCCATAGGGTCAAGTTTCAATTTCCTAATGAACTCGTCCTTGAGTGGGAAAGTCAAGATGTGGTGGTCAAGGGTAGATTCATTTCATGCATTAAAGTCCATAAGTTGATTTCTAAGGGGTGTGTATCATCTTGTGAGGGTTAAAGATGTGGAGTCCAAAGTCCCTTCTATTGAGTCAATGCCGGTTGTGAATGAGTTTCTTGATATATACCCAAATGACCTTCCCGGTATCCCTCCCAAACGGAAGTAGATTTTGGCATTGATCTCCTTCCTGATACTCAACCTATCTCTATTCCCCCTTATCCTATGGCCCCAGCAGAGTTGAAAGAGTTAAAGGAATAATAGAAAGATTTGTTAGAGAAGGGATTTATTAGACCTAGTCAATCACCTTGGGATGTTCCAGTGTTGTTTGTAAAGAAGAAGGATGGGTCACTTAGAATGTGCATTGACTACCGACAACTCAATAGGGTCACCATTACGAATAGATATCCCCTCCCAAGGATTGATGACTTATTTGACCAATTGCAAGGGGCTAGCTTCTTCTCTAAGATTGATCTTCGGTCTGGATATCATCAAGTAAGGGTGAGGGAGTGTGATATTCCCAAGATAGACTTCAAGACTAGATATGGGCATTATGAGTTTGTTGTGATGTCTTTTGGATTGACCAATACATCGGTCATCTTCATGGACCTAATGAATAGGGTCTTCAAACCTTACCTTGATTCCTTTATTGTGGTCTTCATTGATGATATTTTGATCTATTCATATAGTGGGGAGGAGCATATGGGGCATTTGAGGGTCGTGTTGCAAAAGTTGAGGGAGGAGAACTTGTATGTCAAATATGACAAGTGTGAATTTTTGTTGAAGGAGGTTGCATTCTTGGGTCATATGGTGTTGGGGGAGGTATAAAAATGGATCCTAAGAAAACCGATATGATTGGATATTGGCCTAGACCATTGGCCCATCGAATATTAGGAGCTTCTTTGGCCTAGTGGGTTATTATAAAAGGTTTGTGAATGGGTTCTCCTTCATTGCTTTCCCTATGAAAAAATTGACATTAAAGAAAGTTATGTTTGTGTGGACCGATGAATGTGAGAGGAGCTTCCAAACATTGAAAGAAGTGCTTGTGTCCGCTCCTATATTGTCACTACTGGATGGGCTTGAGGGATTTGTGGTGTATTATGATGCTTCTCGGGTTGGTTTGGGTTGTGTGTTGATGCAAAATGGTAAGGTCATGGCTTATGCTTCTAGACAACTCAAGATAAATGAAAGGAACTACCCTACCCATGATCTAAAGTTAACCACCATTGTGTTTGCATTAAAGATGTGGCATCATTACTTATATTGGGTGCATGTGGATGTGTTCGCCGATCATAAGAGCCTCCAATATGTCTTTACTCAAAGGGGTCTCAACTTGAGGCAAAGAAGGTAGTTAGAACTTCTTAAATACTACGATATGAGTGTGCACTATCATCCGGGTAAGGCAAATGTGGTGGCGGATGCTTTGAGTAGGGTGTCTATGGGTAGCTTAGCCCATGTTGATGGTGGTGATAGGGAGATGGATAAGGAGGTGCACCGATTGGCTAGATTAGGGGTTAGGTTGGAAGAGGTTGGTGATGACGGTGTGGTTATTATTGATGGGTCTAAGCCTTCATTGGTTGATGAGATGATAGCAAAATAAGATCTTGACTCTTCCTTGCTTGAATTGGATGCCTTAGTGAAAGAGGGCAAAGTAGATGTTTTCTCCCAAGGGGGAGATGATGCCCTTAGGTATCAAGATAGGTTGTGTGTGCCTTGTGTGATGGTTTGAGGGAGAAGATTCTTAATGAGGCCCACAATTCTTCTTATTCTATCCACCGCGGTTCCACCAAAATGCACAGAGACTTGAGAGATGTGTATTCGTGGGGAGGCATGAAGAGGGACATTGCAAGTTCGTTTCCGGTTGCCATAGTTGTCAACAAGTCAAAGTCAAACATCAAAGGTCGGGTGGCCTAACCCAATATATAGAGATTTCTACTTGGAAGTGGGAGGTGATTAATATGGATTTTGTTGTGGGTTGACCAAGACTAGAAAAGGTTTTGATTCCATTTTGGTAGTGGTTGATAGGATGATGAAATTGGCTCACTTTCTACCGGTTAAAACCACATAGGGGGCTGAAGAGTATGCAAGGTTGTATATCCATGAGTTGGTGAGGTTGCATGGGGTTCCTTTGTCCATCATATTGGATCGTGGTTCACAATTCACTTCACACTTTTGGAGGTCTTTTCAAAGAGGTCTTTGTACAAATGTTCACCTTAGTACGACACTCCATTCTCAAATGGATGGCCAAGCTGAAAGAACAATTCAAACCCTTGAAGATATGCTTAGGGCATGTATATTAGAGTTGAGGGGTAGTTGGTATGATCATATTCCTTTGATGTGTTTGCCTACAACAATAGCTACCACTCTAGCATCGGCATGACTCCTTTTGAGGCTCTTTATAGGAGACGTTGTAGATCACCGGTTGGTTGGTTTAAGGTTGGAGAGGTGGCTTTATTGGGACTAGACCTGGTTATGGAGGCTCTAGAGAAGGTTAGAATGATAAGGGGGAGATTGAAGACAGCCCAAAGTCGTCTAAAATCCTATGTCGATGTGAGAAGAAGAGATCTTGAATTCAAAGTGGGTGATTGGGTTTATTTGAAGGTTTGTCCAATGAAAGGTGTGGTCCATTTTGGTAAAAAGGGGAAGTTGAGTCCAAGATATGTTGGTCCTTATGAGGTCTTGAAGAGGGTTGGCAAGGTAGCTTATGAATTGAAGTTACCTAGTGAAATGAATTTGGTTCATCCGGTGTCTATGTCTCTATGTTGAGAAAATGTGTTAGTGATCCGAATGCTATTGTGCCTCTTGATATTGTGGGTATTATTAAGGATAACTTGACACATGAGAAGGTTCCAGTTTAGGTCTTGGATAGACAAGTGAAGAGATTGAGGAACAAGGAAGTGGTGTCCATTAAGGTCCTTTGGAGAAACCAACAAATCGAAAGTGCTACTTGGGAGGCCGAAGCGGGCATGCAAAAGCAGTATCCTTATCTTTTCCACTCCACTCAAGCCTAAAGTACAATTCTAAGTCCTCTATGTGAATTCAAGTCTTATATTTCAGCCCCTATGTCATTCATATGCATTCATGTTGAAGTTGACAAATTTATTATGATTTTACACTTTTGTTGAGGTTTTTAAAATGATGTTTAAATGTAATATTGCATTCTAGTTGGGGCTGATTTATTCTTGGTTACTCTTTTTTTGTACGTCTCTTTTACATTTGGGGATGAATGTTCCCAAGGTGAAGATATTGAAATGACCCCAGAAAGTGCTCGAAAATGTGTCTCAGAATACTCAGAATTTTAAATTCCATATATCTCAATATTCATACCCGATATTGAAAAATCCGACTTCATATTCTTGTTTAGGGGGTCAAAATTAGGGGCTAGAGGGTCTAACCTCGATTTAAGAGCAAACGATTAGCAATTTCAATTTTTTTAATTTTTCTTATTCAAAATCGATATGTGATGTGCAGGTGTCGCGGATGCATGTTAATTTGGCCTCCGCGGCAGGTCCACGATACGTCCGCATCATGGACCAGATGCAGACCTCTATATTTTGTTGCTAATGATTTCTATCTCAGTCCAAAGCTTTTGGATCTTGGGCCTAAGTGTTCCAAACGTGTTTTTACCCATACTTAGCCTTATTTCACCCACATGTCATCCTAAACATTTCCCAATACTCTCTCAAACACTTAGTTGTACTTTCATTCCAAATTCAACTCTCAAAACCCTCATCCAAAACTAAGGATTTCTTTCAAACTTCAAGCCTCAATTTTCAATCTTCATCAAGAACTTCTTCAAAGCTAAGGTATGTGGGTTTTAGCCATTGGGTCCTTTCACCCATGGTGCTCTAATATTCTTTTTACCCAATTTGCATGATTTAAATTTAATCTTACAAATGGAATTACTATTATGAACATTTCTATGAACTATGTTAAAGCTGGGTAAAGTTGTGACTATTTTGCTATGTTTTGAGCTATAAATCTTGGATCTAATGTAAGACTTGATGAGGAGTTTCAATGTATATTACTTGAGGGTGTTACCAAGTATCTACTGAAGGTTTTACATAGGATTTTCTTGCATGATTTCATCTCTAAATTGCATGGTTTTATACTACCATTTCACACCCTTTAAGTGTTTGTTAAAATATCTAATTATGATTTCTTGAGGAATTGAAGGTCCAAAGCATGAGATATGATATGATTGATGTTATGATAATGAAATGAGTTTATGTATATGATAAATCCTATATAAGGTATTGCATTAGACCATGCCTAATCCAGGGGGTCTAGGAACCCGGATAACCGAGATGGGGGTTTGTACTCATCAACCGAGGGAAGGATTTGTACTTCTCCACCTAGTGATGGGGCGGCACCATCACTAACTGAGTTTTGGGTTTTTACACATCAACCTAGTAAGGGTTAGTACTTTACCACCTAGATGATGGGGCGACATCGTCACCAACGTGAAGGGTTAGTACTTCACCACCTAAGTGATGGGGCGACATCATCACTAACCTACCAAGGGGTTTGAACTTTGAAAATCTAGCTTGGTCTATTCTACACATATGATATCTTATATGATCATGAGTTATTAAGGATGTTATACTTTAGCATTGAGCATGCAAAACATATTGTTATATTTTTTCTATTGCATATTGTTATGCATTTAGATTATGATGTCTATCTCTTGTTACATAGCATCCTACATACTTAGTACATTCAAACGTACTAATGTATACTCTTGCCTACATGATATCACCATGTAGGTACTGGTGCTTAAGTTGATTATCCTCCTCCCCCACGTAGCTAGATCGATACTACTCAAGCTTGTGATGAGTCCTCTACTTCGGGGACCTTAGACTATGTTGCTCTTATTATGTATTGATACAATCTACTTCATTTATATTTTGACTATGAGGGTGAGTCCTCTTTGCCCTCGCTCTTATCTATGTATTAGAGGTGTTTGTTGGACATGTTATGTATCAATGTTAAGAGCCTTGATTCTATTGTTCTTGATGTCTATGATATGAGCTTGACTCTTGTCTCTTGATTACGATGTTGTGCAAGCTTTTCCCTTAGTCTCGTTGTCCCCTATTCTTACTCTTTTATGTTGTGTCTATTGCTTATGCGACCAAGAATGTGTAATGATGTTCTAAGAGGCTTGCTTGGGATTCCTATGAGTTCCCTTGAGCCGTGTCACGTCTAGGCCCTAGTCTTAGGTTGTGACACCTATATAATGTTGCATTTGTCTACAAGAGTGTGATGGGAACACAGAATATGCCTATGGATGTTATGGGACTTTGTGCCTTCCCATTATCTCTGACTGACAATGCGGTGCTCTGGTTATCTGAGCTCCTATAGAGTTTGATCACTAGTTGGGTTGAGTTGCAGAAGGCCTTTTTGGAGAGGTACTTCTCGAGATCGAAGAAGCTCAAGTTGAAAGACCAAATCAACAACTTTGAGCAACTTCCTGGTGACTCGATCAGTACTACATAGGAGCGGTTCACAAAGTGCTTGAGGAGTACCCTGGACCACAAAATTATCAATGATGCTTTGGTGGAGATCTTTTGCAATGCCGTGGATGAGAATAGTCAAGCCTGTGCCGATACCATTATGGGGGGCATGTTCTTAGATCAACTATTGGCAAGGATCGCTGAAAAGATGGAAAGGGTGCTCAAGACCAATCGTGCATGGGGGCAAAGTAACAAAGCATCCACCAAAAGTTTATGCAATGTCACTATTGGTTCAGAGTAAGATAAAATAAATGAATAGATTATGCAAGAGCTTGCCCAAATCTGTATAAGTATGGAGGTAATGATGAAGCAAAATTAGCAACAAGTTAATGTAGTAGTTCATTAGCCTCCGCGAGCACCCATGTATTAGGATCCCTACTATGAGGAGGACACTTGCTTCAATGTTGATCAGACGGGAGGTATCCAGACTAAATCCAAAGGTCCAATTAGAACTATTGGCACCAAGGTCAAGGAAAGCAAAGTTGGAACTGTAATTGAGATGGACCTTTCAGATACAACCATGGAGGTTAATATGACAGGAATCAGGGCTAAGATAAAGATGCAGATTGGGGCTGCAGAGATGGTTAGAGAAATGGTCCTTATGTGCCACCATACAACCGTGACACCAGTGCTACTATTTCCAAAGTTGAGGAGAGGTTTGACCGCTTATTGAAGAAAGCTAAGAGACTGGATAAGACTTTGAGGAGGATGAAATCTGACATCTCCAGCATAAATAAAAAATCGAGTCTCATTCTATTGCTATCAAACAACTTGAGCAATAGTTTGGTCAAGTATCAACTCAACTAAATCAGTGTCAGAGGGGTACACTCCCTAGTAACATAGTTCAGAACTAAAAGAATGATGGGCATTGCATGGTTGTTACTACTCGTGGTAGCAAAAATACCATTGATCCTCCCATGCCAACAATTGAGGATGATATTCAAGAGGAGATGGTTGAGTTCAAGGATGTGGATAATGGAGATGAGTGTGGCAAGGATGTGGTGAGTGGTAAGTGATGCCGCAGAGGCGCCACACAAGCTGAAGTCAATTCCTGGGCCTTCTCCTTTATTTCCTTAGAGAATTAAAAAGAAGGAGGATGAGGGTAAGTTTACGCACTTTCTCTCCATGCTGAAACAGTTCTCCATTAACATCCCTCTCATTGAGGCATTAGATAAGATGTTAGAGTATGCAAAGTTCATCACAAAGAAGTGCATTGTGAGTTAAGAGCTCTCCCAAGAGCTTCAACATTGCAGTGTAATTGTTACGAGGTCCTTGGTTCAAAAGCGAGAATATCTCGACACTTTTACCATACCCTGCACCATTTGAGATGTGGAGTTTTCAAAGATATTGTGTGATCTTGGTGCTAGCATAAATCTAATGCCCCCTGTGGTCATCAAGAAGCTAGGACTAGAATCCCCTACACTAACGAACATGCGGTTGTTGATGTCTGATCGCATAGTGAAGAATCCTGTGGGGATACTTTATGATGTACTTGTCAAAGTTGATAAATACATATTCCTCATAGACTCTATGATCCTAGAGTGCGAAGTCAACTTCGACGTCCCAATTATCTTGGAAAGGTCATTCCTAGCCATTGGTCGAGCACTAGTAGATATGGAAGCTGGTCAACTCAGGTTTAGATTGAACAATAAAGAAGTTGTCCTCAATATATGTTAGTCAGTGAAGAGGCCAGATGATCTAAAGAAGGAAGTTTGGACACTTGGTGAAGTCTGAGTGACAAGTTGCCCAAGTCATGCCGCTACAATAAATCAAGCTCTACATGGGAAGTAACACAAGATTTTTGACATAATAGTCACAATTGTAGCTTTGTTTTTAGTTTTTGGACTCATAGGTAATTTACCTACTCATATTTTGGTTGTAATTTTGGATATTGGGCTGGTTGCATATAGGGTAACAGTGTGTTCTATGAAGAATGTGCAGGTACATGGCTAAGTGAGTCATCCTTGGCTGAAAAAGCATCAAGAAGTGCCTCTACGACTAGTTCTGTGGGTCGTATATCAACTTACGAGCCATACACCATCTCGTAGATACTTCAATGAGCAAAAGGTTATGCACTTTAGTCCATGAGCCTACTTTATGGCCCATAGACATAACTACAGGTTGTAAATGAGGCTCTTGGAGCCCAAGTAAGTTTTGAGTTTTTGACTAGTGTTGGGGTTTGTACGAACACTCCACGAGTTGTATTTTAATCCATGACTCATACATTAGTCCATGAAACCTAGTCCTCAAAACTAGGATTTGGACCTTCTATGAAACCATGATTTACGAGCCATAAAAACTCTATGGCCCATAATTGAGGTTTCGCAGAGTCTCGGCCCATTAGTTTTGACTGACCCGGTCAACCTATAAATAATGATGTCAAAATATTTTGACCCCATTTTTGCCCTAAATTACAACCCAAACCTGGCCAAACCCCTACCTCACTCTTTCTGACCACCAACAGTGACACCCCCACCATTTTCCGATAGCTTTTTCCAGCAAGGCTTAAGGTTTCATAGTCTCATTTCTCCTTCAATTTCTATGATTTAATCACTCAACATGGTAAGTTTTCGATCTTTAAAACACCCTTTATTTATCAATTATTGTGTGATTAGGTTGAATTTTAATTGTTGGTTATGGTTAATTGAGACATTAACCTATGTGTGCAAATTGATAGATTTGAAAATTAAAATGTATGGTTGCCTATGTATGAACATGAATTTGGGCTGAAATTTAGTGTAGTTGCATTTGTCTTTGTTTTTTGAGTGATGTGTTTGACAATTATGTAATCACCCACCGTTTGAAATAAATTGATTATGTGTTTGAAGAATTTGGTGTGCGATGACATATGTTTTTGATTTTGATGTTAATTCATTCAAACGGGGTCGGTACAATTGGGAAAGCATGCTTAATTATTTTCGATGGGGTATATGTGCAAATTATCATGCAGGGATGTTGGGTGCTTTGTTATGAATCATGTGGGGTGTGTGCGTGTTGCTTCGATGTTGATAGAGTAGGTTGAAAAAAAATAGTATAGGGTCCATATTGATGGACTTAGAAACTCAGGTGATTGAGTTTTCTGGTCTACGAGGATCGTTTATGGCCCATGGAACATTTCACGAGTCGTAATTGCCCCTCGTATGAAATTCCAAAAACCTAAAGTTTCTGAGAATCCATCAGAGATGACCTTCTACGAGTCGTAAACCATTTTATGGCCGTAGACAGGTCTCGTGGACCCCTGCTTGGAAAAGATTCAGACACTGAAATCATCTACAACTCAGTTTACAATTCATAAACTCTTCTACAAGTCGTGCTTGGTCTCCTAGATGCCATTTAAGTAAAAATATATAGTGGACACTATTTCTACGAGATCCTTCTATGGCTCATAGTTTATACTACAACCCATAAAGGTGCTTTCGTAGACCCCTCTGTAATCAAGTCTGACATGTTTTTGCATTTCATTTTTTGATATGTGAGGCTAACCAAGTTGTGTAAATATATATGTTTTAGGTACTACAACTCTAAATAGGATGCACAACAAAATTCAAGCTATGCAGAAGAGGCTCAAAGATGAGACCTCGGGAGATGAGAAGACCCCTATGATTAGTGGATTGATCTAGGAGCTCAGCATTTGACCTAACCCAGATACTGATAGACCACAGCCACGGGCTGCCACCAGACTTGGGCAGACCCAGACTTAGGCCATTATTATTCGCACTCCCCAGTCTAACGAGGGTGGAAATGACAATAGCATCTCAAACCAGATGATTTCATCTAGAGAGGAGTCAAAGTCAGAGTCAGGATTCGACAACAAGTCAGAGACAGAGTCCTCTACCGCACCACTGTAGATATTACCATCACCTCCAGATGCTCTCACCAGACAGTGGTGTGTTGTGGGTATGAGAGACATTTATATATAGGGCGTGCAGATTAATAAGCAGTATCCTGCTCGATTTTTGAGGAGTCCCGAGGAATCTCTTCCAACTTACATAGTGTCCCCAGTCTCCAAAACACCATATGCAGATACGGGCTCTAGTGGCTGACCGAACCACTAGGGAGGTACTCCCTTAACATGGCATGAGAGTTCTATGCTTCATATGCAGCCACAGTTCTCAACACTCTTCCCAAGGGAAAAAAGCCCCTCACTCAGCCCAAAATGACCCAGACTATCGGCTGATAGGTGGACATCTCGGATATCACCATCCACCACACACTATTTGGGTTTGATTTCCCATCCCTTTGATTCACAGCAGAGTTCGTCCACAGAGTGGGGAAGACCAGGGACTTGGGTCTAATGAGAGAATAGAGCCCTTGAGTTGGCTTAAATAGATGGGTGGCTGATTTGACTGATGAGCAGGGACCAAAGCCTACATGGGTAGCCACTCATTCAAAGCCTATTGTGAAGGTTTCTCTCAGTTTTCCCACCAAATTTTGGTGGGCCGTTGTGAGTTCACGGATCTGCCCGATGCTTGTAGATAACATATTAACGCCGAAGCATGCAATTTTAATTGCCAGTATCTTGGCTAGCTATGAGATAGATTGGGCCAACCTCATCATAGATCAGGTCCACTAGGCGGCCTTAAAGAGGTCTCCATCCCCTTCCCATGCTTGATCTACGGACTTTGTCTAAAGTCGACATTGAGAGTCTACATCAGCTGGACTCACTGATCGAGGTCCAACACACTTTGGATGTTATCCTGATTAAGTCTAAGGAGAACTTGAGACATTCCGACGAGCACCGCACCAGCTAGATCCCATGCCAGAGATGTTCGGCCCAGAGCCACCTCCTAAGGTTCCACCCACCACCACCATTACTGCTACCACAGAGGAGAGGCCCCTGTAGACCAAGACAGCTGTAGAGAGGGGGCCTACTACTACTACTACTCCTGCACTATAGGCCACTCTGACACACACAACACCTATGGGCATGTTTACATTTTTACGGCATCTATTCAGGCCATGGCACAGTGACTGGACCACACTAAGTCTTAGTTGACTCAGTTAGTTCAGCAGATCAGGCCCTGGGTTCACCAAACGATTACGGAGTCTGAGGGACATATGCAGACATACACGATCGCTATTGTTCAGGACTGCCTTTCAACCATGGATACTCCCATTGATGCCTTTCAGTTGAGGGTCCAGCATAATCTTAGCATACCCTGTACAGTAGATATGACAGCCCTACAAATGGAGATCTAGCAGCTCTGGGCCAAGACGACAGCTGCTTTGTCTACACTGGTGGTATTTCCACATATTGTGCCCCCGGTACTAGTGATGCACTTATTTTCTCTTGAGGAGCTTTCACAGCCTTCCCACTAGGAGAGGAAACACACTGATGATGATCCAGATACAATGCGATTACATACAGGACTGACAGAGCAGGAGGAGCTAGAGCTTATCTTGAGGTAGTCAAGGAAAGAGGAGGAGAGACAATGGGCTCATGAGCTTGAGAGGGTGAGGGGTATTGGGCCCTCCGGTCATGGTGCTACTACTGAGGAGGCCATCACATAGGTTGAGGATGGCCAGACTCAACCACACACTAGCGCTTAGGCGTCCAGGTATGTTTTTTGACCACAGTAATTTACTTTCTATCTTTTATGTGCATTGAGGAGGATGCACCTCTTTTTTGGTAGGGTGTGGGTAGTTATAGGGATTGGTGAAGTTTGAGTAGCCTTGGCTTATAACTACCCTAATTTTTGAGTCCTAGGGGTTTTCTTGCTTGTGTTCTTTTTTCCTATGGATATTTAATTTTTGTTGAACCGGCATGTTTAGGTAATATTGGTAGCATATAGTATTGATATTTCTAGCATATATATGTTTTTTTGCTTTTTTGTGAAAAAAGATACCCGTCAGATTATTTATTAGTTAGCCTAGATAGCAACCATGCATATTTAATTGTGTTGACAGTGCTTGTTCTGATAAGTGAGGATAAAATTGAGATGAAAAACTTGATATGAGAGTCTGTGTTGATAGTGAAAGCAGTGTCATGTGAGTGTGACCTTAAATTGTTAAATTCATGTATTGTGTTCTAATTCAGAACTTGCCCTATTACTTTGATTTAGACTTTAGGTCAGTTGGTTAGGAAAGGATCATAGGCTATTGTTCATGGTAGTCCACTTAACCTAAATAAACAACCAAATGTGTGAAATATCCCTTGATCCTAATTTTTGAGCCTAACATGTACTTTTTCTTTGTGAAAGCCTAAGTGACCTACCCTTATTAGAAGTAAAATCCTGAAATTGGCCTTGGTTCTTCCTTGAACATTTTGTACCTTGACTAAGGCAAAAAGCCTAAGTTGAGGGTGGCTACCAAAAGTGAACTTGCTTAAGTTGGATAATGTGCACCTTAACTCAGGCCAAAAGCCTAAGTTGAGAGTGGTTGGTGTAAGAGTAAAACACAAAATGAGGGGGTAAGTTAGTGATACATGGAAAAGGAGAAAAAAATATATACTCAGTGCAAGAAATATACGTGATGCCTTAGTTATGAACGACAAAGAAAAATGATGTGTGAATAAAGGCAAAAAGTTAAAAAAAAAAATGAAAAAAAAGCATCCAAATAGCTTGAAATAGGAGAAAAGGGAGAATGGAATAAAAGTAACATGTTGGTAGGACAAAGTGTAGAAAAACGCATTGTCAAGGAGGGCCTTTAGTCACTATATTCCCAAAATATTATACCAAAGCCCCCTAAGCCTACGTTACAAGCTAGTAAAGTACTAAAGTGATCCTAGTCGTAGTTAAAGGTCTTAGTCATAAGTACAAGGGCAAGCATATGGTATTGAGCATGATATATGAATGTCTTTTGTGAGAGTGAGTGGTTTTGCATAGACCCAAGGTTATGCATTAAAATTTCATTGTGAGTAAGATATGTGACTTCTTTCTATGAGGCACTTGCATTGTATTGTAAATATTAGACTTACTCAGTGATTGTGGCTTGTTGATGGTTACCTCACTTGTCATAGTTGCATTGTTATATGCATTCATCTGTGTTGGTTTGCTGGATAGCTATCTGATTGTGTTTTGAAAGTGGTATGGGTATCTATGCTTAAGTTTGATGAGATGTGTGCTATTAGATTGAGGTATATGTGTTACTGTGCAACTTCTATGGATTGAGTCCGTTGCTTGAGGACAAGCAACAATTTTAAGTTGAGGGTGTTGATGTGTTGTCAAAATGCAGCACTTTTGATACTTAAAACTTGGAATTTTATGTGTTCTCAATGTAATGTTAGTAGGTTTGATGTGTTTTTATGTTTGTTTTACACGATTTTAGGATTCGACACAATTTTTGGGCAAAGTGTAGAGAATTTGAAGATCCACGAGACTTTTTTACGAGACATAGAGTATTCTACGAGTTGTAAAGAAGGTTTCATGTGGATTTCCTGTGAAGGGTGTATTTTTGAAGTAGAGTCCACAATTATGCAGATGAGTAGTAGAAGACTTTACGAGCCGTAGATTCAGTCTCGTACCCTGAGGGTCAGAGGATGAGGACTTTCTAAAATTTCATCAGACGAAACCCCGTACAAGCCATAGAACCTTTTATAGACCATAGAGGGATGTCATAGAAGACAAGTCTATAATTGAAGCAACAATTCATGAAAGCCCGACTACGAGCCGAAAAGTGTTATACAACCCGTAGAGCACCTCGTAGAGCCTGCCGACCAAATTCTCCTATTCCATTTTGCTTTGTATTTTTAAAAACTATAAATAGGTTTTTTTTAGGTTATGTTTCAGAGAGAACGAAGGGAGAACAAAAAATAAACATTAGAGAGTTTGAGAAACACTTGTAAACTTCAATTTCATCTTCTAATTTCAATCTTGTGATTCTCATTGAAGAATTGGATTTTCTTGTGCTTAATTCTATTATAAGTATGTATCTTTCATTGTGAATATGATTGTGATTGTAATTATTTAACCCAGTATCAAGCTGGTACATATTTGAATTGAGTATCATATTGTCGATACATATTTGGATCGACTACTATATTGGTACATAAGTGAATCGGGTGTGATGATGACACAGTAACAAATGAAATGGGTGTCACGTTGGTACTGTTTGGGTATGAATTCCACGAGAGAACTTGTTACATTGAGAAGAATAATGTGAAACTGTATATTGAGCATAAATGAAAACATGATAATGCGTCCTTGTATATGTGTGGATTATTATATTGTGGTTGCTTGTACATATTGAATTTACTAGATTAGTCGTGTGATCCTACTAATACATTGTTGTTGCATGTAAAGATACCGCACTTGCTCTTTGTTTGCTAAGTAAAGGTTTTCTTCAGGAGACTATTGACAGACCTCGGCTAGGACATACCTAACTGACCGAATTCAAGAGTGAATCAGCTCTTTCAGACTACCATGAATTCATCTATCATCTTGGTTCACTTTGTCCCTACTTAGATAATTATAGACATTGATTATTTTATGTTTTCTTGGGATGCTTGAGTTGCATCTCCTTGCTTTAGACTATTGATAGAGTTATGATATAATGATTTTTAGATTCTAAGGGTTAAATTCCACACTATTTAGATTATCTTATTTGAGTGTATGGGAACTCAACTCTTGTTTGATATTTAAGACTATTTCCACATCCTTAAACCACCTATTTCGTATTAGTTGCTTATTAGGGTCGCAATAATGGTTTTCCCACCGTACGATTAGCATGGATACCAATCACAAGGAGCCGAGGTCGTGATAAATTTTTTTAGATCCTTTTAGTTTTATCTCCACAAAACAAAGTAAAAGATGGGAAAAAAAAAGGAGATGGCTAACTTTAAAATACACTTTTATTATTAGTGGTACTTTTGTTTTATTTTCTTATAGTAATTATTGTTACATAGGGTCAAAAGATGGCATCTTGTAGGAACACTATCGGTTAAGGGTCAAAAACAAAAGTAAAGATAAGGTATAAGTTATAAAAAAAAATGAAAAGCAGTGAATAGTTTAGCATAAATATTTTCATGCCCCAATAGTTATATTAAAATAAATTTAATTTAATTAATTAAAATTTTTAAAAAATACATATCATTCAATCATATTCAAGCGACAGGTATATGTATGAAAAATATGTATTTTGCACAGAGATAATTTGCGTAGGCAAAAGGAAAGAATTCTACAAATTAAAAGCCATGGCCATGATACTCAGGATCATCTATTATTACAATATCCTCTTCACTTTCTCTCCTATTCTAAAGCTACTTTCATCATACATTCGTTAAACATTAAAATATTTTGGTAATAATTTAGAGTACACCAATAGTCTCATTATAACATAATTGACCACAAAAAGTCATTTCCTCTAAAACTAACCGAATATGTCATTTACCAGTTACCACTAAATGATATTACATTTTTATTTATACTAAATAATTTAAGGCACCCAGACAGGTCGACTATGTCCTATTATTTTATTTATTTAAAATAAAATTATTCATAAAAAATATTATTATAGTAATTTGATCTATATTTTATTGGCATTAATTATTTGAACTATCATTTTTTATTTTGTTAAACTTTTGTGATCTAATATTTAATTTATTTTTTACCACTACATAATGACATAAGTTTATGAGCAATCAAAGTTAACATATTTATTAGATTAATTTAAATTATATAATAATCACAAGACATTGTGCATTACTATTTTAAAGATCAATATTTTAAATTTATTGCTCAAGTAAAAATTAAACCAAGAAACATAAATATGAAGTTCAGGATATCATATATTATAATTGATAATAGAAAATTATGCACATACATAACTTTATTTATTTTTCTTCATATTGAATAATATCTACACTACTAAAAACATATATATGAAATTAGTTATAACTTTTTGTTAGTAGCTAATATAAATTTGTCGCTAAATAAAATTAGCGATAGAATTTTACTATTTTGCCAGAAAATTTAATAAAATTTATCTGTCGCTAAATTTAAACTTTTTATTTATGATAGTAACTAAGTAGGTCCATCATTTACATCAATATAAATTTTAAAAATAATACATAAACTCAAATTATAAGTATATTTTGAACTTTTCTATTTAGAATTCTTCTATAAAATTTCAACATATATAATACACATAGTTATATATCTGTTAGACCCCGTAATTAAAGTAACTGGGGCGAAGTGTCGTTTTGAAAATTTTGTCGACAAGTTGTAATTTAATGGAATCAAGTTCGGTGCCTGATTATAAGGTTTTGAAGCAGTTGGAAAGTGTAGTCCTCAATTGGATTTAAAATAAAATGTTTGGGGACCTAATTGATCTATGAGCAAACCTGAAGCCCTTGTGATGCAATTAAGAAAAATTTATTTTCTATATATACCCCCCTTTGTTCAAAATTAAGACCCATTTCTTGGTCTTTTACATTTGGAGACAAGAGAAAGCTTGAAGAAGAGGATTAAGGAGAAAGAGGAAGGGGAATCGATTCCAAGTAAGTTTTCGAATCTTGTTTCGATCTTTTTCTTGTTAGTAAGTTTTGCTTGGATAATTAAGGGTGTGTGGTATGTATTGACTTGAAAGGGGATTTTGGGTTTGAATACATGT